>JAUMHN010405819.1:4168-15146 GCA_032360265.1 Heliamphora ciliata
GAGGTTGATTGCATGTGCTTGACTGCATGTGTTTAGATGTTTTAATAACATGAACGTGATAGGATGCGGGTCATATGTGAATGATGCGTATATGTGAGCATGGGGGTTGAATTGTGAGATTGATCAGTCCTGCCTTTGGGCCTTTAGATTAACAAACTTGGGAGCTAAGTTAGAAATGCATTTAGCTGGCGTGATTTCTAGCAGGGAATCCGAGTAGGTTGTCCAGATTGACGCATCATTCTTGTCGGTTCTCCTCGGTATGCGGGTTTGATTAGCATGAACTTATGTGCTTATGTGTTAGCATGCTTATGTAGTTTATGCTTATGGGTGGCTTCTTATGTTCTGTCTTTCCATTCATATAGACGCGATGTCCACGCGGGGAGGACGAGGTCGTGGTCGAGGCCGTGGCCGTGGTTTTGGCCGAAGGGACATTCCAGTCCTAGATATTGGGGATGCTAATGCACCCCAAGGACTTGTTGATGGAGATCTATTGCGTGAGATGGTCGGCTCCATTCGGCAGCTGGCTGAGGCCTCTATAGGGAGAGAGAGTGTACTTGAACCGAGGGCGGCGGTCGCAATGCGCGAGATTCGACGTCTGGAGCCTCCTACCTTTTCTGGGGATCCCAACCCCACAGTAGCCACTGAATGGCTGGAGCTGGTCACCAGGATCTTGGACACGCTTCAGATAGAGGAAGATGATTTTAGAGTTTCTTTTGCTGCCTTCCAGCTGTGGGGGAGTGCTCACATGTGGTGGAAGTTTGCCAAGACTACCGTTGGAGTCACTTAGGAGGCGCTCACGAAGGTATTTCTGGAGAAATACTTTCCTGCGACTCTAAGGGATCGGTACAGAGAGGACTTTCTTTTCCTAACTCATCGGACGATGACAGTGATTGAGTATGAGGCTGAGTTTACTAGCCTATCTCGATTTGCACAGGAGATCATACCCATTGGTGAGTTCCGTATAAAGTGGTTTGAGAGGGGTTTCTGGCCTGCTATCAGAGATCGAGTGGCAGCTTTCAGTATGCATGTTTTTAAAGAGTTGGTGGAGACCGCCTTGAAGGTGGAGGACACTCTGAACGAGACACGTAGAGACAGAGACAGTAGGAGTCAGCAGGACGGGGGACATGCACAGTCCCAGGGACGCAGTAATAAGCGTTAATGGACATCTAGTTCAAGTTCGTATCCAGTGGGGTCGTATCAGCAATAGCTTTCAGTATCCTCACCTCCCGTAGTCTCAACGGGAAGGCCGGAGGAAGGTGAGATGATTTGTTATCGATGCAGGCAACATGGGCATCGTGTGGCGGATTGCTTGCAGCCAAAGTAGTCCCAGAGTTTGACACCAGTGTAGTCGCTGGGCAGGAAACTGCCAGTTTGCTATGGGTGTGGTCAGACGGGACACATTCTCATGACTTATCCCAAGAGGGAGGATGCGCCGAGTACAGTGGGCACACCAGAGGGCTCATATGTGTGCGATCGACAACAGCATCTAGTAGGTCAGACTTTTCGAGAAACAGATAGGGGAACTTCAGTTCAGTCGGTACAACAGCTGACAGCGCCGAGTTATAGTGGACATGGTAGAGCGGCATTGCCACGACTGTATGCCCTTATGGATCCTAGTTCTTCTAGGGCACCAGTCGTGCCAGATGATGCAGATATGCCTTCAGCGAGCAGAGGTACTTTCTAAGTGTACAGGCTTTGGGCCAGTTTCTTGCTGCATCTATTTAGGAGTTGATGATGGATTCTGTAGGTGATGTGCTATGCTGAGGCGATGGTTAGTGATGGTGTGAGGTTGGGATGAGTTGTAGAACCCGTGTCTTTGAGATAGTTAGCCATCGTTTAGGATGCCTGACCTTATTTGACTATATCCTAGGAGTGGTTTGGCTAACCATCTCATATGCATGAGTCGATTGCGATCGACGGTTTGTTGTTTTGACCTTGAGTTGAATTTCGGGGACAAAATTCCTTTAAGGGGGGTAGAGTTATGAGACCTTGACTTGTTTTCTTTTTCGGCATTTTTCGACGCGCGTTTCGTGTTTATGTGATAGCATGTTCTTATATGCTTCTGATGCATGATTGGGGTTAGATATGCATGCGAGGCAGGTTCCCGGAGCCGTGGGATGTTACGGTACGAATTTTGAAAAATTTTAAAAAAAGATATTTTGGAGGCCTATAAATATCTAGAGTTAGATATTTTCAAAAGATATTTTTAAAAATTCTCCAGTAAGTTTCTTTTTTCTCTCTGCCTTCTCTCTAAGTTCTTGGGGGCCCGGTGCTCGATTTTCAACGATCCAACAGCAGATCCTTATTTTCGGCACGGTGGGCTACGCATTCATCCAGACCGAATTTCATTCCGACGAAACTCGATTTTGCACGTGGTTCAAGGCATCGTGTTTTTAACTCACCGAGGTAGGATCCTAAACTCTAATATCTTATAAGGGTGCTACGTGTAATCGTATGTGTTTTTAACTGTTAGATTGCTGTAAATATGACTTTATGTTCAAGTTGGGTTTTTTGGTTAAAACGGTGTTTTTGGTTGATTTCGGTTGGAAGGAAACGGGTTTTGAATGTTTCTTTTGGTGGATATTGATGGGTGGCATTTGGACATGTCTGTGGATGTTAAAAATATGCAAATCAGTAGTTTTTAAAGTGTTTTGAAGCATCATAGTGAGTGTTGGAGAGTTTGGGGGCTTAAAACACTCAAGAACAAAAAATTTGGGTTTTTCTCGGGTGGTAGCTCGCTCGAGCGCCCGATGCCCGTTCGAGCGGACTAGCTGCGCTGGGTTATTTTGTTTTGATGTTATCTCTCTCATCCGGACTCAGAATTGGGTCGCTCTTGTACTCAAATCAAAGCCCCGAAAGGCTTCTTTCCAATGACACCTTTCTCACCTTAAAATGCTTTTTTTACCAAAAGTTATGACTAAAAGAGTGAAGGTATGTCAAGATTTCCAAATCGTTTTTCACCCATTTTTGGCCGAATGTTGGAAAAAGGTTGTTTTTCATCCTTGTGGTCCTTTTCTACCAAGTTTCTCATTTCTTGGGGTGTCGTGGGCTTGTGTGAGCTTGTGTGTACGTTGCCGTGTTGGGTGTGTGTGCGTCTGAGTTGGCCGTGTCAGGGGTTAGTGTTTTGGTGGTTGGGATCTTGGTTTGGGTTTCTTCCCAGCGTTGACCTCTCGAGCAGTGGTTGTGCGCTCGAGCGGGCTGGTGGCCGAGAGTTGAGTCGGTGGATGACAGCTAGAGCGGTGGTTGTCTGCTCGAGCAGTGGCTGTGCGCTCAAGCGGGCTGGTGACCGAGAGTTGAGTTGGTGGGTGACCGCTCCAGTGGTGGTTGTCTGCTCGAGCGAGGTGGTGGAAGAGATGTATGTCGGTAGGGGACCGCTCGAGCGGTGGTTGTGCACTCGAGCGGTGTTGTGGCAGTGTGTTATGTCGATTGGGGACCGCTCGAGCGGTGGTTGGGCTCTCGAGCACTCGAGTGGTGTTAGCCTTTGGGTTATGCGTGTGTGTGAGTGTCTGAAGGACAAAAACGTGGTCCTGAAGATGTTAGATGGGGCAGTGGTCCTTCGGTGAAAGCCTGAGAAGAACCTTATGTTAAGTGGGTTCGCTACGGTCCCTCGAGTTAATCCCCGTAAACGTGGTTTGGTTAGCTTCGTCCAACGGTTGTGAAAATCCGTAAAAAAGTCGGTTGCCTCCGTGAATGGCGATGTGCTCTATACTTTCGGGTTGAATTCCCGTAAATTGAGTCGGTTGCCTTCGTTAATGGCGTTGTTGTTATAACTCCGTATAGAACTTGTTATTACCAAGCCAGTCTGTGTGACTCGGGTCTAGGATAATAGGCAGGAGTCTATAGTTCTTACCCTTATATATGTTTTTACTATTTTTCCTTAACTGTGGCATGATATCTGTTGGATGATATGCATAGTTCCAAGGATAGAACGTGATCTTAAAGATAGTGCGTGTGATGCATATCTGTTATGTGTTGGGTGTGTTGCTCATAATGTGTTGAGCATAGTGCATGTGTTGCATGAGTAGCTTGTTAGGGCTTAGTAGAGCCGGCTTAGATATATATCCATGTGCTGTATGTACATATATATTTGTTATCTTTGGGACTCGTGCGAGTCGTGTTATCAAACTATTTTGTTGGCTCTAATGAGCCGTGATCTAAAACTGTTTCCAAACTGTTTTAAGGCTTGAAAGAGAGTCTAAAACTACACCTCGTTTTCCTAGCATGTTTAGCTTATATTGCATGTGCTTGTCTAGTTTCTGCTGAGCTTTGGCTCACGGTGTGGGATTTGATTTTCTTCAGGTACCGGTCACGCAGGTTGATCCAGGGTTGCTGGAGGGGTGGAAGAGCTGTAGTCTTCCTTTTTGCTAGTTTTAAACATGTATGTGATAACATGTTTTTTGGCTTTGGGGCCGTGTAATGTAAGCCATTTGGCGATTATATACAATGCATGTATGGTTTAATTTGAGAGTGTATTCTCGGTTAGGTATTATATTTGGTTGTTTGTGAGTGTTTCACGTGACCCGGAGTTTGGAGCGTGACACTGAGACTCAACCCCAAGGGTATGCTCTAAACCTCCAAAAAACACATTTTCTCAAAGTTTTCACAAAACTACCCAGACACCCAGTCGACCGACCCCACTCACCCAGTCGATTGAAAACACACTAGAAATCAACAAAACCAAAACAGAACAATGTTAGTCGACTGACCTCCCAGTTTCAGTCGATTGACCTCCTAAAAACATGATCCAGCCGACTGATTTTCAAGATCCAGTCGACTGACCTTACCTAGAAATAGTTTTTGAGCTACAGATCAGCCCATTCGAACCCAAAATGAAGCCTCGAAACTCCCATCCAACACCCTCGGACTTACACGCCCAAGCCTATCACCAAACACCTCAAAAAGAACACCTGACATTCGATTTCAACCAAACGAAACAATGTAAAATAGTTTTTAAACTAAAAACCCAATTTCTCGAAATATAAATCACTTTTTCATGCATTTAAAACGGTAAAGATGCATAGGATTACATGTAGTGCCCTTTAAAAACTATACTGTCTAAGATCCTACCTTAGAGAGTAAAAAACTCAATGCCTCGATCCACGTAAAAAATCGAGCTTTGACGGACTGAATTTCTGTCCGGATGGATGCATAAACCACGATGCCAACAAGGATCGGCTGTTGGATCGTCAAAAATCGAGCCCCGGGCCCCCGAGAAGTAAGAGAGAAGGTAGAGAGAAAATGAAGGAAACTTAATCAAGAAGTTTTGAAAATATCTAACGCTAGATATTTATGGGCCTCCAAAATATCTTCTTTTTTTTGAATTTTTTTGAAATTCGAAAAGTAACTCCCAACAGCCCCGGCAACTGACCTAGCATGCATATTTAAAATCGATCATGCATCAAAACACATATAAACATAAATGAACACGTCGAATATATATATATATATATATATATATATATATAAATAAAGAGAAATAGAACCAAGTCTCACACATGACTAAGAAGGTTAGTATCAAATTCAAAATATCCATTCACCTTTTACCGTCCATTGTACTTAACCAAGAACTCAACTGCAGTATTCTTTAGGTCAATTCCTTTCTTTCCTACCGATTCCTAACAAGATATGTAGCACTTCCTTGATAATACTTCTCCCATAATCACTATCATTCTAATATAACTTTGCGAGACGATCAGAAGATCATTCTTAGAATTTAAAGCATCACCTCCTTCATCATCTCTCACAAAAAATCATTTTCTTTTTTTTTTTGGCAGTTGCAACCCACAACTAACTGGCTCACTAGCAACGAAGAAACTCTTAGCTTCTGGCTCAACCCCATACTCAAATTGAATAATTGAATTGCTTCATATACTTCTAACAACGCTATCATAACTGCTACTAATCTCTTGAAAGATGTCCATTGCATAAAGTTGTAGGTACCGCCAACCCTCTAAATACATGAATAATTACTCTTCTGGCAAAGATAAAATAAATTGTCTCTCAATAGAAACTCAATCCGTGAAATAGGCATCTTGTCACCAATCCTAATTTCTCAATCTTGTAAATATCACGAAAGGGATACTTATTTTTGAAAAGAGATTCCATGCCTCTAGCTTCCATGCTAATCCATTAAGAACTTTCGTAGCCTATAAGGATTAAGTTGGCTAAGTATTCAAATGTCCAAGAGTCATAGCTAATACGATCTCCATCCAATTCTATTTCCAAACACAAGGCTCCATATGAAAGTTTCCCAAGATTTTCAACTGAAAGCATTATTATCATGACACAACCCCACCAAACCTTCTACTTTTTAACAGGTCATCAAAGCAAACATCCTAAACCAGAGAACTTAACTAATATATACACCGTACTAGCACAAAAGCAAAATTCTCGTAACATTAACATGCTACCGACAACTAATCATCACCGATAATAATCAACATCGTAACAAATTCTATTATATCTATAATCAACTCTTAACTCTCAAACTTAAACAACCGTCAAATACAAGGTCGTACCTCAATAGCCTTTCTTTAGACTTAAGAATACACTTCCCAAATAGAGATTGTAACCCACATATAATTCAATTTAACACATTACCTCCTAAGAACATTCATACTCTCTCCTTTCGCATCCAAGCATCATACAAACATTTTATTCACAACATAACATACACACATACCGAGAAGAATCGTTAGGAATGACATGCTAATCCGAGTAACTAATCCAGATATGTCATAGAAAGAACGTCGGCCAAATGCTTTTCTATTTCGAATCCCATAATAGTTAACTGGACGCCTGAAGGCAAGTCATATTATTCCCAAGATTCAATCTCTATGCACATATAAACACATAGCACACGCAAGACAATTCAATCGCAAATCCATGCAAGCACACAATTCATGCCGTGTAGTGGTGCCTATAATCATCAAACAAATCATACACAAAGACTGATATCACCCACAGCTCATAAATATTCAAAACTAGAGCTCTGATACCATTCTGTCACACCCTCATCCCGAGGCACGTGAACCCTACTTGATAACTCAACGTTACCGAATAACTGAGGAGACTCCTTTCAATAAAACTCTATTTATGGTTTGAATCTCCTTTAAAGAAAAACACTAGAATGTAATTTGTTTTAAAAGAAGTTTGATTCTTAAACTTCAAAAATTTTCTACGTAAATTTGTTAAAAATTTCAGCAGAGTCTCCTCTATTTTTCATAATATCCCAAATTTACTTGTCAAACTCAAATGCAAATTCAATTCATAATATATATACTCAAGCACCGTCTGGAACTCAATTCACAACTACCATGTAACAATTACATAACTACTACATTCTCCACCACTGTGGTTTCATTACCTCGAACCAGTCCTCAATATGCATACAATTACTTAAAAAAAACTTATTTAGTCTTTTATACTTTAAAACATAAAACTAATGATCAACTACAAGATACATATATAAATAAAGAGATATAAATGCATGTTTCTTTAGAAACATCTATGAATTTCCAATAATATTACAAATTTTATAATATTAAATACGTTATTTAAAACTACAAACTACAAACATCTTTCATTCTTCATTTACTTTAATCCTTCACCAAAGTTTACGTCGTGTCTCTTCCTCTTTAAACCTGTAAAATGTTTGATGCAGCCAACGTGAGCCAAAGCTCGTAGGATAAAGACTAAGACAAGTGCTGTGACGCCCTGTTACCCGGCCACGTCAGGACATATGTAATTATAAATAAAGGACATATTCTAGCCAAACATTCATAGATACATAAGATAGTTACTACATCATTAACGGTTCAAAATTTGTTCCAAATACATAATAATTACAGTCATCTAGAAAGCTTTATAAAAGTTACATTATATCCGTGAAAAACTGAACAAAAAGATCAAAAAGTAACGTCCTACGTCTTCAAGCTGCGTCGTTGGGATTAACCAGCTCCTTCCACTCTCCCCCTTCTTCGTAGTCTTCTTCCTCAACGAACATGTCTTCCTCAAAAGGTCCTTCTTCTTGACATGTGGCACGAATTCCATGAGCCAGAGCCTAGAAAAAATTTTTCTAAACTGTCTAACAAACTCACGACAAGATATTCTATAATACATATCGTATAACACCTAATGCAAAGTTAAGAGGGGACAGAGATATAGGCAAATTATCATTTTCAACAGGAAGAACACATATAAGAACAGAAGTGTGAGTGCGTGATGTAGATGAATGCAATGCAAATGCCCAATCCCAAGTACTTCCAGAATTGTGTCATGAATTCCACGCCGGGAATTACAGAGTAGACTTAATGGTGTATTGATCACTTAACCTATCCTAGTCTCGTTGCAATAGGTAAACACTCGCCTCGGCTACATGCCTCAATCATTTTACTCAATGGCAACGGCGTGGGGACGGGCCACCTAGTTTATTAGCCACCCTTATACGCGCCAACTGATCCCACATTAAGTACTAGGATGCTCGTTAAGCGTCAACCCAAAGTCTAATTAAAACTAATGACGAACCCATAGTGCCTAAATCCCCCTTTTATAATAAAAACCTCCAATTCAATATCAAATATGGCAACCAGGGACCCCCTAGATCCACAATCACTGAATAATTGATTTCCATGTCACCCAACCCAATCGAAAGATATGAAGGGGACTCCGATAACCCAAGATAAAATGGAGGAATTCCCATAATGTGTAATATGCCTCTCGTGTACAATTAATCATTGCATGGTATATAAACATGACATGGCACATAGTACAACTTGGTAAAGCATCAAGTCCAAGTGTACGAAATATAATCATAACTTAGGCGACATAGAATCGGACAATTGGCATGAGTTCATTTCATCAAAAGCATCATTTTCATACACTAATTACTCACAAAGTTCATATAAGATTCACATACTCAAGTCTCATAAGTAACACACCATTCGAGCATTTAGCCAATTTTATGTACAAGTTTAATTGCTAGTTCTAAAGTTGTCACAGTGTTTCGAAGCACTTAGACATTGATTCAACTTCTAAAATTTTAATACCAATTAGATAAAAATATTTTCTATAATTTTTATATTTATCACTAAGGTCAATTCCTAAAGTAAAAAGGTCATTTATTTTATTTTAGTAAAAAACGCTTCAGCATTTTACAGACAAAATCATATAAATTGGGCCTCTGTTGTCCACGGTTTTGGGATGACAATTCAAGGGATATGGCTCTGATTTTTGGTGATATTTTGGTTTAGGGTATCCCCTACAAGTTTTATGTTTTGTGCTAAGGCAAGTTATTTGGAAAGAGTTTGAGAATTTGGCCAATTTATAAAAAGGGTTTAGTCAGCCTAAAAAGGGTCTGTAGAGTGCGTTTTTAATAGAGAATGCTCAAAACTTTTGGTATATCATTCGAGAGTATTTTGGTCTAATATTTTCTCAATAATTATTTTAATATGTTAGCTACAACTTTCATGTTTACCACTTTTGGATTTGACATCTAAAAAGTTGGGTTTTGGATCACA
Source organism: Heliamphora ciliata (assembly GCA_032360265.1). Lineage (NCBI taxonomy): Eukaryota > Viridiplantae > Streptophyta > Magnoliopsida > Ericales > Sarraceniaceae > Heliamphora > Heliamphora ciliata. Next base: position 13,687 of record JAUMHN010405819.1, read on the forward strand.
CAAAAACGTGTGACAAAAAGGTCTGTCAGTCACAGAACCTCAATAGTAACTTGGGAATATGTTTTGACCCATCAAGACCTCATATATTTGGCTCCTTTTTCGTGGAAATAAATATATATATGTCCTCTACAATTTTTATGTTTTTCCACAAGCTCGATTCTCACTCTAACTTAGGGTTTTTAGGTCTGCAATTCAGAGTAGTCAAGATCTGACACTCTTTGGAAAAAATGAGATAACTGGAGTTCTACCCAACTAAATCACTTCAAACCATTTTTGTATAAACGATATCTCGAAAATATAAATCTGGACACAAAACGTACTTTAAAACCATTTTTCTACATTTAGTTATGGTGTTTTAAAGTTGGTGGCAGAAAGTAAGTAAGTCCAGAATTTCAGGCTACTTAGGGTTTTGGTTGCTTAACTTATGTTGTGTACATTTTTTACATGTTTTCTTTGCATGCATGTTATAAATGTTGGAGGCAATACTGTCAAGATCTTTATTTTTGTAAAACGATTTTCAATAAAAAATTAACTGAACGGGCAAATACCGAAACAGGCTCCAGATAAAACTTTTGACGTCGAACGATCAAAATAAACCCATGCAACCAAAGTTAATTTAGAAGAATACCTTTTTGTCGATCTAATCTTCAACTAAGACTTGATTCCAAGTTGAAGCTCCAGTCAGATCTTCTACTGTATTCTCTTACGCGATCCTCGAACGTAGTGTGGGCTACGATCCTTCGAGAACTCGTACCGACAGAACCCCGATATATTTAAGTCTTGAAAGCCAAAAACAATATCATAATATAATGATATATGAGATATCTGATATATGATCTATCAATCTCAAACTAGTTCAGCCTACCCGCGTATATATAGGGTTACAGCAGGGACGTGGAGAATAATTATGAGTAAGACTTCTAGTGGAACACAAACACCTACTAGCGATTTCTGCAATTAAAGAAAAACGCATAGCGATATCTGCAATTATGAAAAACCAGTAGCGGTTTCTGCAATTTTCATAAAACACTAAATTACAGTTCACACCACTAAAGAACTGTAATTACAATCTGGCCCATAATCTCAAGACCTTCTTGCAGTGAGCTCATGTTATTAAATGCTTACCATTTCTCCACACATTAAAATTTTTGATACCAGCCAATTAAATTTAATTACTAAAAATTTAATTTAATCGGTATCTTGATATTCCTTAAACCCTTCCGCTTAACTTATTTGAGCGCAGGATAATTAAATGAACCAACAGAGTTTGGCTCGGTCAAAACTTATAAGCATCTTTAAGGGATATCATCAATCCCGATTTTTCGAAATGTGAATTCTATCAATAATTAATATTTGCCATGTAAATAATACCGATATCTAACACACTAGAAATATAAACCCATATAAGATCGCACCCTCTAATGAATCAAAACAACGAATATTAAATATACGCAAATCAA
>JAUMHN010405830.1:0-15145 GCA_032360265.1 Heliamphora ciliata
TCGTCTGATTATCTCTCTCTCTCTCTCTCTCTATATATATATATATATATATATATGCCCAAAATTATGAAGAAAATGGTGAGTTGGGTCTCCTTTTATAGCCAAAAGTCAGATAGGAAGCTTCCTAGGAAGTTTCCTTAACCATGGGTTAACTAACCATAGTTATTTTAAACCTAACTTAAGTTTGTGAAATTTGCTCACTAAGTTTTGGCACATTCTCCTAGGTTAGCCACTTGAATATATATATATATCAAAATATATTTTTTTATTTAATTGTATGAGAAAATTTGAGTATTTTCACATTGGTTCGTTTCTTGACTTTAAAAGCGTAACTCTTGTCTTAAACGACTTGGACGTATAATTTTGAATACTTATCCTCAACATTACGGTTTTAATTTATACTTGTGTGGTTTCTCCTCTTTTCCGTGTCTCAGGCTCGAAAAGGTTAAACGGTCGGGCCGGTTCTTCTTACCGAACTTAGGTTCGAGATTTCGTTTCTTTTGAAATGTTCTTTTTTTTTTTATTCGTATCTTGAGTTCGGGTTATTATAATCTACTCTCCTTTTAAAAATTTCGTCATCGAAATTTACATGCCTTGCTCGAAGAGACATGGATATTTCTCATGATAAGGCTTTAAAGCCAAAGCCACAGTTCAAACTAATAGTTTCTAACACATGACTCTATTCAACAATTCAAAATGCCATTAAAAGCTAACACATACCCTTAAAAGGAACTACAACTCAATGCATTTGAAGACCAACCCTCATTCTTACAAGGCTTCGCACAATACATTTGTAGAACTTACACACACACCCTTACCGGGCTTACACACACCCTCACAGGGCGAAACTCTTTTGGATTAATCATACCATTCTATGGTGGTATCTTTAAGAACACACGGTCCCTCACTACAAACTCTAGGTCGCATCTCTAATTATCTGCACAACTCTTCTACATGTCTTGCGATTGCTTCAATCTCTCTCAGATCAACTTAATCTTATCAGTGGTAATTTGAATTATCTCGGGTCCAAACAACTTCCTCTCTCCGACTTCTTTCCAACAAATTGGGTTTCTACATTTCCTACTGTACAACGCCTCGTAAGGGGTCATCCCTATAGTTGACTGAAAGTTATTGTTATATGCAAACTCGATCAACAATAAATGTTCCTCCCAGCTTCCAGCAAAGTCTAGAACGCATGCTCTAAGCATATCTTCTAAGGTTTGAATTGTTCTCTCCGATTGACCGTCAGTCTATAGATGGAAAGCTGTGCTAAACTTTAAAGTAGTCCCCAATGCTTATTGATAGCTTGGCTAAAACTAGGACGTAAAAGGTGGGTTTTTGTCTGATACTATAGATACTGGTACTTCATATAGCCTAACGATCACATCGATATGAAGCCGTACAAACCGATTCACAGAATACGTCATCTTTATCGGGAGGTAGTAAGCTGACTTCGTCAACCTATCCACAATTATCCACATAGCATCATTCCCCTTGGGTGTTGGAGGCAGTCTGGCTATGAAATCCATGGTATTATGTTCTCACCTCCACTCAGGTACTAGTAATGGTTGTAATAATCCTGTCGGCTTCTGGTGTTCAATCTTAACTTGCTGACATACTAAACATCTTGTCACGAAATTCTCTACGTCCTTCTTCATCCCACTTCACCAATATATTTCCTTTAAATCTCTATACAATTTCGTACTTCCCTGATACATGGTGTATGTTGAGTTATACGCTTCGTCTAAGACTTACCTCCTCAACTCCCCAATATTGGGCACATACTATATGTGACCGAACCACAACACGTCATTTCAAATTTCAAATTTTGTCTTCCCCTTAGCCGCTATTTTCGCCCTTATCTTGACCACTTAATTATCCGCCAATTATGCTGCTCGAATTTGATCTAAAAAAAGTTAATCTTACGCTCAGAGTTGCTAATAGGCCTCCATTCTTTCTTATGGCAAGATGGGTTCTAAGCATTCGTATTTCAAAAAATATACCAGCTCGTACTACTCGTAGATGCGCTATTTTTCCCCAATGGTTTTTAACCTAGGGCATTCGCTACGACGTTAGCCTTCCCCGGATGATAGTGAATCGTGCAGCCATAATCCTTAATTAACTCCATCCATCTCCTTTACCTCAAGTTCAGCTCTTTCTGGGTGAAAATATTCTTCAAACTCTGATAATCCGTAAAGATCTCACAAGGGACACCGTACAAATATTGTCTCCATATCTTGAGCGCAAAGACGATTGCAACTAACTCTAGATCGTGCGTAGGGTAATTCTTCTCATGTGATTTTAATTATCTATACGAATAGGCGATAACCTTCTTGTGTTGCATCAATACGCAACCCAAACCATGGTGTGATGCGTCACCATAAATAACAAAGCCCTCGTTGGCTGACGGAAGGATAAGTACAGGTGCTGACACCAATTTGGACTTCAACTCTTAAAAAAACTTTGTTCACATTCGTTGGACCATTCAAACTTGACATTTTTCTTAGTTAACCGAGTCAAGGGCTTCACAATCAGGAAAAAATCCCGAATAAAACGCTGGTAATAATCAGCTAACCCCAAAAAGCTTCGTATCTCAATCATGCTAGTTGGCATTTTCCAATTGACTACCATTTCCACATTCATTGGGTCCACTTGTATTTCCCCTCCAGATATAACATACCCAGCTACACCACTCGATCTAACCAAAACTCACACTTCGAATTTTTGCATACAACTAGTGTTTCCTCATGATCTGTAAAGAAATTTTTAAATGTTTCCTGTGTTCCTCCTCACTTTGAGAATATATCTGAATGTCATTTATGAACACAATTACTAATTGGTCTAGAAAACTCCTCAACACCCGATCCATCAAGTCCATAAACACAGTAGACGCATTCGTTAATCCCGAAAGGCGTCATAAGAAATTCATAATGCTCGTAATGAGTCCTAAAGGCAGTCTTGGTTGTATCTGACTTCTATACTTTCAATTGATAGTATCCTGACCTCAAGTCTATTTTTGAGAACACTCTGGCTCCTAATAGCTGGTCGAACAAGTCATCTATCCTAGGCAAATGATACTTGTTCTTAACGATCACCCTATTCAATTGTCGATAGTCGATACACATCCTCAGTGTTTCATCCTCCTTTTCCATGAACAGTATAGGTGCTCTCCATGGTGAGACACTAAGTCAGATGAATCCTTTTTCTAATAACTCCTATAATTGTTCTTTCAATTCTAACAGCTCTGCATGTGACATTCCATATGGAGGAATAGATATGGGCGATGTGCCCGGGTAGAGATCAACCGTAAACTCTACTTCTCGGTCTGGGGGTAATCCCGGTAAATAATCTTGAAAAACGTCTAGAAACTCACAAATCACTGGTACCTCCGAAAGCTACTTTTCTTCCATCTCTACGTCGATCACATGTGCTGAAAACCCCTGACAACCCTTCTTCAACATCTTTGAATCCTTAATGGCCAACATGATACGGATAGGTGTTCTACTCTTGTCCCCTTGGAAAATGAATTCCACATCCCCGGATATCCTAAAGATTACTCTTTTCCTAACACAGTCTAGCGACGCATGGTAGGATGACAATCAGTCCATCCCAAGAATCAAATCAAACTCAAACATAACCAAAAGTATCAAATCTACCAACATCTCCCTATCTTCTATCTTCAACACACAATCTTTACACACATTTTTAATTACCACTCTAGCCTTAAGACCATCAAGACTAATACTGTCACTTGAACCTAAAGCGTCACTAGGGCTAAACATACCACGTAGACTAAATGCTCCACTGGTATATGCTTACCCATACAAAACCAAACACAACCCTCGCCATGCAACAATATATATTCGCATCTTTTCTTCACATACGTACCACTCACCCAACAATACTTTAACCATATAGTACTAACTCCTGGTTCTGAAATCTCTTACCATCATTACTCAATCCCTTCACACATTCTCGACCGCAGAACCTAACCAAAAACCACTTTCGCACTTTAACAATTTCATCTTACCCGCATTTTACCAAGACACTCGATTCACTCAAGGCCAATTTACAAAAATCATATGCATTAATTTGTACAGTTTCACTTACGCTTCCATTATTCTCATTCAAACACTTATTCCTCCCGCGTATTCACACTAAGTTGCTTCTCAACCCCACCAGAAACACTAGAATTATATCACCCTTCAACTTCTCATCCACACATTCCCATGAGAAAATTTTTTCTCTATACAAGCAACCTTTATGCACTAATCTAAACATATTTTTCCTAACGGGTCACATCACAAAAGGTTTTCGAAAGCAATTTCCTTGTGACTCACACCGATACCATAACGAAAATCGAATACCAACTCCATACGAGTCACACAATCTAGATGTCAAACGAATATAAATCGATACTTAAGAACTTACCACATGAACAACTCAATCTGTCTAAAATGCGCACTCCACTGCTCAAGCAATTTTCAGCGTCAGCGGGATTAACTGTTTCCACAAACTCCTTGGTACCCAAATTCTTGAATTATTTAACTAAAGAGTTACTACTCCTTCTGGCCCTCATTGCAATTCATCTTGCGCTATGTTCACTCGTCTTGCGTAGTTGTTCATCTCGAGAACTGTCATCCTTGTTCTAATCTAAAAACTTAATTCATTCTTGATCCTTCTATACCTTGTTTCCTCATTAGGTATAAGCTGGGTGGCATATCGTGACAACTCTGTAAACTTCATCTCGAATTTTTCCATAGTCGTCCTTCCTTGTTCTAGGTCGATGAATTCCTGCTCCTTCTCATGCTTGTAGTTTATAGGCTTGTACTGCACGTCGAACATTTTCTCAAAATGATACCAAGTGATTCTCTGGGGTACAGGAGGTTCAACTCCTGACACCAGCATCTTCAAGAACTACTCCATGGCTTCCCACCAGTGGTATGTTTCTCCTCTATACATAAATCTACGAGGTCAAACCTATTATCCGCATCTACCCCCAACCTATCCAGAATACGCACGGCATCCTTCAATTAGTTTTCCACTTCTGCAAGGCTAAGGGTTCCTATGAACTTCTTTGCACCTAGATCCTTAAATTGTTTGATTAAGGGGTTACTGTTCTTCTCAGCTCGCATCGCGATCCAACTCGTGTTCTGTTCGATCAGTCTTACGATCGCCTCCAACATCCTCGCGATTGGATCAGGTTCCACCGGTTCCACTTACGGAGATTCTTCTTGTCGTGCCTCATTATACTAGTTCGGGTTGAATGACGCTCCATCCGTCTCTCTCCATGCTCTTTTCAATCGTAGGAAAGCTATGATTTAGGGCTCGACACAGGAGTCCAACTTATAGACACAAGGATAAGAACAAACTGACTACGAAAGGTTTTAATGACACAAGGTTCGTCCCCCTTAATCTGATAAACCAATTAGACTTCACAAAAATACATCAACATAAGGTCCCTCCCGGGTTATCTCCCCAATCTGATAACTTGCTTAGACTTCGCAAACTAAAAGCAATACAAGACCCCTCTTGGGTTATCTCCCCAATCTGATAACTTGCTTAGACTTCCAATTAGGACCCTGTGTCTGTAGAACGAGTTTCCCAAATGGATCTCAATGCCAATTAGTCAAATGCCCAAAGACAAAGGTATGACAACCTCAGGCCTAAACCACTCTTCTCAACAAACCGCGAGATAACATGCTTAACCTACAGTCCACCAGAGACCACACTCTAACAAGTCTACAGAACCTATAACCTAAAGCTCTGATACCAAAATTTAAGACCCCACTTCCGCAAGGCACCAAACCTGTACAAGGGATGTGATCCCGCTACAGACCGACGGCCAAAGAGAAAGATAAGGGATAAAGATATTAAGAGATAAAACAAGAACTTCTAAGCAACCACAACACCTTAATATCAAAAGAGGTATACATGAATCACTAGGGATTCGCCATCCCAAGGGCATACATTATTTTTAAAACATCAAAAACCTCCAGGGTCTTATAAATGAAGCTTTGCCAAAACTTAAAAAAAAAAAACTAAATAAAAGAAAACTGAACCAAAATAATTCCCAACACCATAACCAAAACTACTCGACGACGCTTGTGGTGGAACAACTCCTAGCCGTTCCTGGTATCTGCAACCACAGAGGTTACAAGACAGCGCACCTAGTATTATCATGAACAAAAAAGACAGTTACTTAGTTAAGGATAACTGAAAACTCTTTTTAAAAATAGTTAATCACATTTTTCACGAAAATATAGAAACTGATGTATTTACTTGAACATGTAAATATCACAGATTATGCAGAACCTTCTCAGTATTGTAAACAGAAATATGTTCCTGGCTCAACCGCCGCAAATTTAAAATGCATGATCACTTTCTCAAATCTAGACTCAAACCCCAACAATGTTCAAGTAGTCGTCAACCTCACGACTGGGAGTTCCGATGGTATCGTAACCTCAATTCTCAATGCATTGATAGCAACATGATGGAATGAGCGCCACTCTCCGCCAAACACGAGTGGTATGTGCTAAAACCTGGGACTCAGCCCAAAAGTCTTAAAGGAAAAAATCCCCACTTAACGGGAAACCTCCCCTATAGGGACAAATGAAAAACCCATAGTTGGGTAACCTCTCCTAATGGGATATAAAAGGCCGAAAACCCTTATAACTTGACACTTTGGAACAACCACACAACATTAACCATACTTTCATAGTAACATCATGCTAGCTCAGAATATCATAGATAGCACACTTGAATTAAAAACATCATGGCTTTTAAAACAACATATTCATGCGATCGTCAAGCTAATCATAGTTCAAAACATGCGCTTCAAAGTATTTTTAAGCATCATTTACATAAACTTAAGTTCAAGATAATAGCTAAGCACTCTCACCTTGTATTATATGCATATGAACTGAGCCTCCCCTGACAAGCTAAGCAAGACCCCCGAGTTCTACAACCTCTGTGCCTAACAAGCAAAACACGACTCTATCGTTAATATGGAATCCTTCCCCTTTAGCACGTGAAACTAAAAGGATTCCGACCATGGAATATTTTTTTGATTTTTGGGACCATGGTTACTTTCATTTTAGGTTTAAGGGGCACTACGCACTTACCCAATCCTTTACTTATTTGAAGATTTTACTTAACCATTTATTACTCTCTTTCAAATCATTAAATTTTAAACTACCGCAGCATGTTGAGGTATTTAGACTTGGAATCAAGTTATGATTTTTAAATACCATTTAGATAAAAATATTTTCTACAACTCTCATATTTAACACCAAGGCCAAAACCTAAGCCAAAAGGGTGAACAAAACATCTTAAGCAAAAACGGTTCATCACTTTTCTCAAGATTTCATTAAAAATATGCTTTGGTTGGTCTCAGTTTTGGGGTATCATATTAAGTCCAAATGAGTCCAATTGTTAGTATGTTCTAGTTCAACAAGTTCCCTACAAGTTTTATGTTTAGAGTTAAGGGTAGTTGTTTGGAACAAGTTATACTTTTGGGCCATTTTAGAAAATAGATTCTGTTAGCCGCCAAAACTCAGAAGAGCCAGTTTTGGATAGAGAATTTGAAATGGTTTTGGAAAATCATCTCAAGGCTTTAAGGTCTGATTTTTGGAAAAAAAAGTACTTTAATATGCTATCTACAAAGTATATGTACACCACTTTTGGAGTAGATCACTAAAAATAGGGGATTTGGGCTACACAAAAATATGTGACAGAAGTGTTCCTTGAAGGCTGAAACACAACAGAGAGTTTCAAAGGAGTTTTGACCTATTAAAACTCAATATTTTGTGCTCATATTTGGTGGTTAGCTAGATACACATATTGTCTACAACTTTAATGTTTTGGCTAAAACTCGGATCTCATTTTAAACTAGGGTTTTTAGGTCTGCATTGTTGACTGGTCTGAAACCAACACACTTTGATAGAATTGCAATATCTCGAGTTCTACTTACTCAAATGAGTTCAAACTAATTTTAGATGAAAGATAACACAGGCCTATTTTGATTTATGATATTCCAAAGATCAGGGAAGAAAGCTCAAAACTCCCAAAACTCAGGCCTATTTTGATTGTTGCCTCTTAGTGTCAAGTGTGTAAGTTTTTGACCCATTTTCTTTGTATACATGTATTGTACTTCAATATATCAATATTTCAGAGCTTATAGAAGTCATGTAACTCATGGAGAAACCCACACCAACTCACAACTTCAACATTCAAACCAAACAGTCTTAAAACAAATCCAACCATGACGCCTTATTTTTGAGTTTTGATTCTTGATCTTAGATTTGTGTTTAAGAATGGTGGGAGAGATGTTTGATTTATGTAAAATTAGAAGTATTAGAGTCTCTCTTACCTTGTTGAGGATTACTTATTGATGATAAAAATCATGGATTTAGCTTTTAAGCTCCCATCTTCAAGCTTCTTCTTCTTCCTCCTTTCTTCTTTCTTTTCTTTCTTCTTCTTCTTCTTCTCTCTCTCTCTCCCTCTCCCTCTCTATATGCACGAAATTATGAAGAAAAAGGGTGGGTTGGGTCTCTTTTTATAGCCAAAAGTCAAATAGGAAGCTTCCTAAGAAGTTTCCTTAACCATAGGCTAACTAACCTTAGTTACTTTAAACTTAACTTAAGTTTGTGAAACTTGCTCACCAAGTTTTAGCACATTCTCCTAGGTTAGCCACTTGGATATATATATATATAATTATATATATCTCAAAATAATTTTTTTAATTAATTGCAGGAGAAAATTTGGGTATTTTCACATTGGTTCGTTTCTTGACTTTTTGAGCGTAACTCTGGTCTTAAACGACTTGGACTTATAACTTTAAATTTGTATCCTCATCATTAGAGTTTTAATATATGCTTGTGTGGTTCCCCCTCTTTCTCGGGTCTCAGGCTCGAAAAGGTTAAACAGTCAGGCCTGTTCCTCTTACCGAATTTAAGTTCGAGATTTCGTTTTTTTTGAGATGTTCTTTCTTTTTTTATTCGTATCTTGAGTTCAGGTTATTACAGAAGAGACGCAACTAAGCAAGCCTTAAAATGATTTTTCATCTTCAAAACCACACATTTTCAATAATGCAAATAACATCCAACGGTTAAGAAAACATTAACAAAACGTTATTTTTCACTGGGTTCCCACAACCGACAATGATTCTTATGTATCGAATCTGTCGCACCGGGGACAAAGGTAACGACTATAGACTCTCGCTTATTATCCTAGTTCTAAGGCATCCAATGACCCACTAGATAATAACAAGTTCTATATGGAGTTACAATAACACACACCTCTTAATGGGACAACCACTTCATTTACGGGGATTAACCTGAAAGAGCGAAGCACCTATATGCGTAAAGTTTTTGAACTTTTACCAAGGAGCAATGGCAGCCCAAATACATACGCACTGCTATGGCGCATCTACAGAATAATTAAAAACACGTAGCTCACTACAAAAACATTTGTAAATACACACAGTCAGATATAAAATGTTCAACGGCATTTTGCCACATCACCCATTAAACTATGGAGACCAACCGACATTTTCAAAATGTTCACCGTTTCAACTGAAACGTTTTAAAACCAAGACTTAACTCTAAGGGTTAGCTCTAAACCTCTAAACTTAGCTTTTCATAACTTTTAGTTTAATCTCTCCGTTTTTAAAGCCACCTTTTAAAAATCACAGACATCTACACGTCCACCAACTTTGTAATAAACCATAACAAATGCAAAACATGCTTTTTGTCCCAACCAAACACGATTTAAACACAAAGTTCAACATTTATAACATTTAAAATGGTAAAAAATGCATATAAACGCATATATCACCCTTTTCAAAGCAAAATAGTCTAGAATCCTACCTCAGCAAGTTAACACTCGAAACTTTGATCATCGATGAGAAAATAAAGTTGCCAAAATGCGATTCTATTCGGATGAACGCGAAGCCCAAGGCAAGGATATCGAGGATCGACTATCTGATCGCCAAGATCCGAACCCGAACCAAGCTTAAATGTAGAGAGAAGGCAGAGGTTTTGTGTAGAGAGAGAAAAGAAACTTACAAGACAAGCTTTGGTTCAAAAACCTGGGTATGGGCTGTCTTTATAGAATCTCGCGCCAGGTTGTCCGCTTGAGCGAACAGAGCTTCGCTCGAGCGGTCCCCCACTGACCCAACTCTCGGCCACCCACCCGCTCGAATGAACAGAGATCTGCTCGAACATACCTACTCTTTGCCACTTGTCCGCTCGAGCTAACAGACCACCACTCGAGCGGCCATCGCTGGGTAAAAACTTGAACGAAAGAAGTAGAACTAAACCCCCGCATGCATAATACATATACAAACATGTTGTTCTATAACGATTAAAGCAAAAACCAACATAACGAATAAACATTATAAAATTAAAAAAAATCGGGTCTCACATCCCCTTTGTACTATGTCACCTCTCTCGAAAGATTTGTATATTCTAGATGGTCGTAGAATCTATTGTATTACATCGTTGATTAGAAAATTCATGTTGTTATTTTTCAAATTTTGGAATTAGGAATTGGAACTGAATCGAAACTAATCCGTTGAAAATGAATCGGTTCCAGTTCGGTTCCACTAGGTGCAACAATCCGGATCGATTCCAAAATTTATAGAACCGGTAGATACGGTTCGATTATCAAATTTGTTAAGAACTGGACCAATTCAGTCCGTATACACCCTAACCTTGCTAATGAAATCCTATGAAAAAAGTCTTAGACGAAAGAAAAAGTGTATAATTTGCAAACGTTTATTAAGCAATATCTCCTCTTCAATTTCGCATGACAAATACTTGAGTTAATTCATTCCAATTTTTTGTACTACCTTTTTGAAAGTTACAGTCGGTAATTATTTTTATAAATAAATCTCTCGAATTGTCACTTAACTGCATTTGCTGAACATCAATATTAGCTCTTCTAGAGCTCATGTGTATAAAAGAATTTTGAAAATGTGTGCTTAGTTTGATCACATTTGATGTATCACTGCATTAGTATATACTTTTCTAAGATATTTAAAACCATTAATAATATTTGTAAATTTAATAAACATGTCATATATGGATTTATCATACTTCATTTTAAAAAGCTCATAGTTATGGATTTATCATGCTTCATTCTTTGACTTGATTAGTTCCTTCGTGTGTGACTTTCAACCTATCACATATCTCTTTAGCTGTATCACAGGTAGAGATTCTATTAAACTCATTGGAGTCGAGAGAGCAATAGAGTAAATTCATTGTCTGGACATTTTTCTGTACCTCTCTTATGTCAACTTCAGTACACTCACTTTCAGGCTTAGGGAGAGTGATCCCCTTCCACTACTCCGGTAAGCCTTTTAGGGCCATTTATGATGGCCCTCCATTGGTCATAATCAACAGCCTAGATGTAGATTCTCATCCCGACTTTTGAATAATTATAGTTTGTTCTATTGAATAAAGGAGGCCTATTGTTGGATTAACCCTCAAGTTGTACTGGCCTAATACTGGTTTCCATTGATCCTATTAGACTGTTAAGTCGAAAATCAAGAGTCCTTACTTTGATACCAATTGTTAATCCTAGGCAACCCAATAGGGGGTGAATTAGATTTTAAAAACAATATTAACTATTTAAAATTTTTTTTAAAAAGCCTATTTAATTTCACACAACAAATATGGCAATAAGCACAAACAAAGAAGTAGCAGTGAAATTAAAGGAGTAAGAGAGAAAATTAAACCAAACGTCAATGATTTATAGTGGTTCGGTTTTTTCTAAACCTACGTCCACTTCTCAAGACTCCCCTTAAGATTTTGCACTATGTACGAATGCTTTACAAGTGCATTCAAAAACCTTTTACAGCTTACAAAAGTTTTTACAAGCACTCTCTGTTTTTCTAAACTCTTTTTAGCTCTTTTTAAGAAGTGTTGAACACTCTCTTAAAGATAGCAAGAGTGACTCGCCTTACTTTACAATAAATGTGATTAAAAAATTTGAGCAATAACTCACAAACACTCATTTACAAAGATTTAATAATAAATGAACAAGAAAGTGAGTGATGTTTTTGGGCTAAATGAATAAATAAGCTTTTAATGATCAAGAGAAGATTTATGGCTTTCAATCCACTCAATAGAATAGTAATCCAGAAATTCATAGCTCTGAAATTTACTCCTTTTATAACTCACTAAAGTAAATGACTATTGGTGATTGGTGGAGGCAATTAACACTCTGAAAAAGTTACCATTTAAACCAGTGCCTTTTTTGAAATCCATCGCAGGTGTCAACACAAAATTTCTTGGTGTTGACCCAAGTTGGTCTTGGCCTTGGTTCTCGAACAAAAGTGTTGACTTATTCTCCATGAGGTGTAGACCCACTTTTGGACTTTTAACACCAACACCTTGGTGTCAACTTATAGTCAATTTAGCGTCGACCCTTTCATTTCTTCAGTTTTCCAGCTTGAAGCTTGGTGTCGACTCAAGGCTTCACATCTTCTCTAGTGTCGGCTCATGTCATCATTGGTGTCGACCCAGTTTAGAGACTTAGCTACTAGAAATTCGGTGTTAACACTTATCTGCTTTAGCCAAATGACTTTGGCTACTGGAATGTTACTGTCGACCCATGTCTTCATTGGTGTTAACCTAAACTTTTAGTTCTTGAAAGAAGTCCTTTAGTATTGACTCATCTGTTCTCTGGTGTCGACACATATAGGTTAGAGTCCGAGGAATTGCTTCATGTCTTGGTGTACAAACTTGAGTGTTGCCGGGACGGTGTCTAGGTGTTGACTCATTGCTTCTTTGGTGTCGACACAAGAATTAGGAAGTCCGAAGGATCACTTGGTGTCAACCCATGTAAGCATTGGTGTCGACACAAGTTGATTTTCGTTAAGGTACTAAAGTGTCAACCCATATGTATGCTGGTGTCGACTCAACTTGTTCTTCGAGCCTTGACTTGGTGTCGACACAGGTTGTAGCTGGTGTCGATTCAACTTAGATCTCGGTCCAATACTAGGGGTGTCAACACAAATATATTCTCCTGAAACGTCTCAAGCAAAGTATTAGATATGTCGACCATAAACCTTAATAGTGTCGATACACTTGAGTTTGTGAAATGTATTTTGCCTGTAAGTGTTGACCCAAAAGCCAATTGGTGTCGACACAAAAGTTCTGTACGAGAACACTAAGTGTCAACCCATTTAGCACTAAGTGTTAGCACCAATGGAAAAATGTGTTAACTCATTAGCGTGTAGAATCGACTAAACTTTTTTGAAAAATATTTAAAAAATTAATATCTTTTTAAACTTTAATTAGAAAATATAATTTAATAAAATTATCAAAATAATATAAAATGCCCTTGGGCTAACATTCTCTTTAGGACCGCCTTCCATCCCCAGATCGATGGTTAATCCGAGCATACGATTCAGATCTTAGAATACATGTTGCGGGCATGCGTGTTAGACTTTCGTAGTTCGTGGAAAAACCATCTGCCCTTGGAGAAGTTTGCTTACAATAAGAGTTATCAGTCAAGTATTGAGATGACACATTTTGAGACTTTATATGGATGACCTTGTAGATCACCGATTTGTTGGAATGATGTGGGAGAGGCTACCGTTTTGGGTCTAGACCTAGTGCGTGAGACGACTGGAAAGATTGCCGCCATTCGTTAACGTTTGGTAATCGTTCAAAGTCGTCAAAAGAGTTATGCCGACAGGAAAAAGAGACCTTTAGTGTTTGAGGTGGGAAACCATTTGTTTTTGAAGGTCTACCTATGTGGTATTATTTTTGAGCTTATGTGATTGTTACATATGTGTGACCAATGGACCCGATAGCTTTTTAATAAGTTTTTCTAGATCTGCCTGTGTGCGTGAAGACTCGAGAAATTTAATTCGATGATAGTTTCAAATTTTGGTAATTTTTCAAAAATAAAAAACTTAAATTAATATTAAGTTAAAAAATATTAATTTCAGAACGGTTTGAATATTTGTATATGAATTAAATTCATTGTGGTTACATTGAGGGATTTTTGGGGTATGAACATGGGTGAGTGGCCTCGTAAGTAGTGAAGCTTCTTGGAGAAGCCTTCTTCTCCCCTCCCCCCTTATTGAATTCTCTCTCTCTCTCTCTCTCTCTCTCTCTCTCTGTCTCTCTCTCTCTCCCTCATCTTCTTCCATTGTTGCTTCATTGAGTTCTTATACATTCTCTCTACACTTTGAGATTTTGAAGCTTGGATTTGATCAAAGCACAAGAAGAATAGTTTGTTCTACTCAATGAGGGCAACACTTCCAATCAAATAAATTTTTGATTCGGCAAGTTCGGACATTCTGAATGTGTTAAAACTTCGAGTTTTAGCTCACTGAGGTAGAATTTTTGACTAATCTATATTTGAATAAACACAATGAAAATGTGATTAATTGCTCTCATTTTTGTAAAATGACATGAAACTCCTTATTTTTGTAAAACCCTAGCTTCTATGGAGTTTTGAGATTTGGGATTTGGAAGATGTTGAGTAAGAAATTGTGAACTTAAGTGACTTAAGTAAAGGTTGGGTGTTAATATATGTTAAAATTGGTTTTGAATTGGAAACCTTAGTCATTGGGAAAAGTTAAAGGTTTTGGGGTTTGATGTGTTTATTAAGTTTGATTGTGAAAGTGAGGAATTAATTGGACAATTAGAGATTTGGTGTAAATATATATTGAGCTGTGAATGATGAATGAAATGGGTTAATCCACATCCATGAGATTGAAGGCTTTATGCATGCATTGCATTGTGATAATTGTAATATATTTTAAGTTAATCTATGTGAATGTGAAATTGTCGATTGATTAGGCTTTGTGGCGCACTTAGCTTGTGTGGCGACCTTAGCCTCAGTGGCACTCTTAACTTAACTGGCGACTTTAGCCTTTGTGGAAAACTTAAAATTATTGGAGGCAATACTATCAAAATCATTATTTTTGTAAAACGATTTTCGGTAAAAAATTAACTAGACGGGCAAATGCCGAAACGGGCTCCAAATAAAACTTTTAACGAAGAACAATCAAAATAAAACCCATGCAACGAAAGTTAATTTAGAAAAATACCTCTTGTAGATCTAATCTTCAACTACGACTTGATTCCGAGTTGAAGCTCTAGTCAGATCTTCTACTGTATTT
>JAUMHN010405849.1:0-15143 GCA_032360265.1 Heliamphora ciliata
TTGTTTATTGTGAAGCTTATCAGTTAGGAAAACATCACCGTAGTTCTTTTCCTCGTATTAGTAGCCGTCAGTCTAAGTCTTTTGCTGTTGTCCATACAGACATTTAGGGTCCATCTCGTATACCGAGTACTATTGGATGATGTTATTTTGCTATTTTTGTTGATGACTGCACTCGTATGACCTAGTTATTTTTGTTGATTAAATGATTTGAATTACCTTATGCTCTTTCCACATTTTATAATTAAGTTTTTGCTCAATTTCGAAAGTGCATTATGATTCCACGGTGTGATAATGCTTTAGAATATATACAGTCTTATGTTAATACTTTTTGTGTGGATCGTGACATTATTCAACAAAACAACTTTGCGTAAGCACCGTCATTTGTTAAATGTTGCTCGTACATTATTATTTCACGCCTAGGTACACAAACATTTTTTTTAGTGATATTCTTAATGCATGTTACCTCATTAATCGCATGTTGCCTGCGGTTCCTAATCACAAATCTCCCTTTTCTATGTTGTACCCTAACTCTTCTACCTTTTCTCTTACTCGTATTTTTGGGTGTACTGTCATTGTACATGTGCTTGATCCCGGTCATGATAAGTTATCCCCTCGAGCACGTAAATGTGTTTTTCTTAGGTACTCTCGTACTCAAAAAAGATATCGTTGTTGTCATTCCGAGTCTCGTCGCTATTTTGTGAGTGCTCATGTAACATTTTTTTGAGTCTGTTCCTTTTTTTGCTCCTTCAAGTCAACAACTCTCTTATGATCTCATCCGCTGTCGTCAGGGGGAGTCCTCTTTTCCCACTCTTCCTCTACCGATTTCCTTACCTTCTACAACCTTTTTCTAACCCTCCTTTGCAGACATATCAGCAATCTCGAGATAAGCCTATTGTCTCTTATAGCCCGGCCACTTCATCTTCTTCAGCAGAGGTTCCTAACTCCTTAGGTTCATGTTCTGATAATATTAACCTACCTGTTGCTTTGCGTCGAGGTAAACGTACATGTACACAGCACCCTGTTGCAAATTTTGTCATATAATCATTTATTCTCTCGTCTTCATTCCTTTATCACTACCTTGTCCTCTATTTCCATTCCATCTACTTATAAGCAGGCCTTGTCAATGTTTGGATGGAAACTTGCTATGAATGAAAAAATGAGAGCTCTTTATCAAGACTAGACTTGAGAACTCACTCCACTCCAACTTGCGCAGCACGCGATGGGTTGTCAGTGGGTTTATCTAGTAAAATACCTTTCAGATGGTTCTGTAGAACGTCTTAAGGCACATTTGGTTGCCAAAAGCTGCACTCAGACATATAAGGTTGCTTGACTAGAGACTCTCTCCGGTGGCTCACCTTAACTCTGTTCAGATTCTCCTGTCTATTTCCGTTAATCGTTTTTGGCCTTTGTATCAACTTGATATTAAGAATGCATTTCTTTATGTTGACCTTCAGGAGGAAGTGTATATGGAGCAGCCACCTGATTATATAATTCCTGGTAGTAACCATCTTGTGTGTCGCCTTCGTAAGGCCCTCTATAGATTGAAGCAATCTCCCCATGCCTAGTTTGATCGCTTTAGTTCGGTTATGTTTGCCTATAGTTTTCAGCACTCCACATCTGATCACTCTGTCTTTGTTCATTGCTCATCTACAGGTACTATTACATTGATTGTGTATGTTGATGATATCATCCTTTCGGCTAATGACTCGGTATTGTCAATCTCAAACGGCACTTAAGGCAAAACTTTCATACTAAGGATTTGGGTACTCTTTGTTATTTTCTTAGTATTGAAGTTGCTCGCTCCTCTCAAGGTATCTATCTTTCTCAACAAAAATGTCCTTCATTTGCTTTCGAAGACTGGTCTTCTCGGGGCACTGACCTCTTGACACCCTAATGGAGGCCACTGTTAAACTTGATGCTAAACAGGATGATTTGGTTTTGGATGTCAGTCGATAATGCCAACTTGTTGGAAAGTTAATTTATCATAATGTTACTCGTTCCAATATCACATGTGCTGTTGGGGTTGTCGGTCAGTTTATGCATACTCCCCGACAACACCATTTTGATACTGTTTGTCGCATTCTTCGTTACTTGAAATGTGCTACAGGTCATGGCTTGCAATATCATCCATATGATACATTATCTGTGCTTAGCTTCAGTGATGCTAATTGGCCTGGAAATTGGCTTGATCGGCGGACTACCTCTAGTTATTGTACCTTTATCGGTGGTAATCTTGTCACTTGGCGTAGTAAGAAACGGAATGTCGTTGCTCGTTCCAGTGCCAAGGCCGAGTACCGTGCTATGGCACATACTGCCTCTAAAATGTTGTGGGTTCGTTCCCTTCTTCAGGATTTCGGTATCCAAACAACTACACCCATGGAGATGTTTTGCGATAATCAGACGACCACTATCTTTATTGCTAATAATTCAGTTTTTCACGAGCAGACTAAGCATATTGAAGTCGACTGTCACTTTATTCGTGATTTATTACTGAGAAAGCAGATCATGTCTCCCAATGTTCGCTTCGTAGATCAATTAGGTGATATTCTTACCAAACCGTTGTCTGTTTCTAATTTTCGGCAATTTCTTTCCAAGCTGGGCATGTTCGACCTCTACTATTACTTATGTCTGTTGGGACCGTTTTGTAATTATCGTGATGTTTCTTATATTAATATTGATGTGCAGATGTTATAACTAAGCCTCATTATTTTCTCATAATAATATTATTCTCTACTCTTCTTTGTTCTTTTTTCTATTCTCCTTTAACCCTAAATTGATGCTTTACAACTCAACTTGAAGTATGGTTAGAATGAAAATAAAAATTGGAATAAATTATTTGCTGTTATTTGGTGATACAAACAAAGTTTAATATGATTAGTGTTGGATCACTTGAATTCAACGGTTTCATAATACTTCGTTAAAAACTTTTTCTTGTTAATATTAAGGGCCCGATTGGCAACTAGCTTAAAGGTTAATTTTTTTTGCTTTTTTGCATTTTTATCCAAAAAGCTAAATTGAATTCAAATTAAGTTGTTTGATGACTTAGCTTTTAAGCTAACTTTTTTGAAGTTGATTGTTTAGGTAAAAAGCTACCTTTTTTGCTTTTTGTTTAAAATTGACAATTTTACCCTTTTATATATTTAATATTAACAATTATATGTAATTGGTAGTGGTAGTAAATAAATTACGAATAAATGGAATAATTGTATTTTAAAAATTGTTGGAATTTGAATAGAATATTATGGGAGTTTATATTTTGATTTAACTTTTAACTTTATGGCTTTTTTGCTTTTTGGCCAAAAAGACAACCTTAGGTTACATTTTTAGCCAAAAAGCCCTGGTTGCCAATTAAGGCCTTAGTATACAAGACACATTTTAGAGAGTTATATGTCTTAACTAAAAAATTTAATCCATTTTCTTTCCTTATTATACTCCATTTGGAATTTCTTTGTCCATTTTTTAATTTTCAAAAGAGAATATACCATATTTTCTCAGAAATCTTAAGGTTGTTTGGATTTTCAATACTCAAACCCTGCATATTGCTGGAGAAGAACAACACTTACTATGCACCAAGTCATTGTGATATCTAGTCCCCCAACTGAAAATATTAATTCAAATTCACTTGCTATGCACCAAGTCATCGTGATATCTAGTCACTTAACTGAAAATATTATTTCAAATTCATACCCCAGACGTGATGATATCTAGAGACAACTTGGACTAACAATAAGATTTTCCAGTAGTATCTTTGGTGATGCAAGGTCGATTTATGAAAACAGCCTCTTCAAAAATGAAGATAACACTGCATACATCTTGTCCTCCCCTAACCCTGAAGTAGCAGAAGTCTCATGTATTGAATCGGCCTTTTTTATCTTACAAGTACTAATTTTAGGGGGGGGGGGGGGGGCGAGTGTTGTTGTAAGAGCATCTTAATATTAGTTTCCCTTATTTATTTCTAGATATAAAGTTTTAAAGTCACTGTTAATTAAAATTATCTTGGTTCTCATATCTCATTTCTTACTTTAAGCAAGTACCAGGTCTGCGACATTTTGTATTCACAAAATTTCAAGAAAACTGGGCATCGAAGGTGTTATTTAGTAACATATTTAGTTTTCTATTTTTTCTTTTTAAAAGTCTGTAAACATGTTTTCGTTTGCTTTTTGTGAAATAAAAATAAACAGAAGAAAAGAAAAAATGGACATGCATATGTTGTCAAAACCTTGTTTTGCATACAAGTAAAGGGTGTCCCCAGAGGCATGTTAGCTTTATTATTATTATTATTCGGTGTGGTTGACCACACCATAGCATATTGTATGTTCTCGTTTATCTATAAATAAACTAGCGCGTGCCCCATTAGGGTTAACGCCTTCATTCCATCTACACATGTCTTTTAACATGGTATCAGAACCACCGGACTTCTGACAACTCTAGCGGTTACCAACCTTTCGCTGTCAGTCGCTGGACCACCAAAACCCTTATTAAACCAGTCGCCAAATAAACCAGTCCCGAAAACAATCGCTGACAGCCCCAACACAGTCGCCGAGAGCCCAAAAGCCACCGACAGCCCCAAACCAGTTGCCGACAGTCCAATACCACCAAGTCGCACCACCAAACCACCAAACCCTCGTTGACAAACCACAAAACAATCGCCGACAACCCAAAAACCACCAAGCCACACCATCAAACCATCAAACCCTAGCCGACAGCCCCAACAAAGTCGTTGGCAGCCCAAAAAAAACACCGACAACCCCAAACCAGTTGCCGATAGCTTAATACCACCAAGTCGCACCACTAAACCACCAAAGCATCAAACCCTAGTTGACAGACCACAAAATAGTCACCGACAGCCCAAAAACCCTAGTTGACCACCCAAAACAGTCGCCAGACCACCAAACCAGTCGCGCCACCTACACAGTCGCCGAAACCCACCAAACGATAGCCACCAGACACCGATTGTGTCCCAAAACCAGTTGCCAACCATTTAAACCGTTACCGGAAACCTAGCCGAGTCACCAGAACATTCGCCGGGAAAAAGTCACCAAAAAAAGTCGTCGGTCGCCGGAACAGTTACCGGAACAGTTGCACATGTCTCGACAGTTCTATTTTTGTTTCCATCTCCCTCACTGCGTCCCTTCATTCATCCGTGCAATGGCTTGCTTTCCATTCAACAAGAAGTTTTGTGTTGTCCCATTTTTGTTGATGCAGTGAGAGTTATCTACTTGTGGGTTATCTAGTATTTGAACAAGAATGTCATCGGAGGGCGATAAGTCTGCTACCCGGACTTCTGGGACTGCTGAGTCTCTAACGGATAATGGCCGACCAATGAGAATTAGGGTGCTCGCTTCTTCTACTTGGCTTGTCGATGAGAAGCTTAACGGTGCTTCTGCTTTGTGACGAAAGAACGTGTTGAAATCCTTACAAGGCATGGAATTGGATTCCACTTATTTGACGATGCCCTTGATCCTAATTCTCCTATTTATCGTACCTAGGTACGAGACGATGCTCATCTCTTCAATCAGATTATGAATTCCATGGATCGCAGTGTCAAGATTTTGGTAGCAAGTGCCGATACGGTGAATCAAATTTGGGGGCTCTAGAGGATATCTATTCCTCCACAAATGACTTATCGCACCTTTATGATGTGATGCGAGGATTCTTCCGCTCGCAACAGGCTGGTCGTCCCCTTCAGGAGCATTTTATGAGCTTTAAAGTGCTTGCTGACGAGTTCGATCAGCTTCTTCCATTCACCAATTCTCTCGATAAATTTCAAGAACAGCGGATGCATATTTTAGTCGTGTGTTTCTTTTCCAGTTTGGATCCTGAATATGACACGGCCCGTTCATAAATTCTTGTTAGGACAGACATTCCTACCTTATCTGAGACTTTCAGTCGGGTGAGTCGTTCGATGCGTCGCAACGACACCAGGTCTACCCCTGATGCTAGTAACCCGTCTGCCCTTGTTGCTTCTCATGGTGGCAATGGAACTCAAGGCTGTGGCCATGGTAGGGGCCGTGATGGCGGTCGAACTAGTGGGGGCCGCGAAGGAGGTGCTCGTGAGATCCGTTATTGCCACTACTGTGGCATTCAGGGATATATTCGCAGTCAGTGTTACATGAAAGACCGTTCCCAATAGCCAATGCTACTGTTGATTACTCTCAGGCAGCCTCATCCTCCTCGTCTCAGAAGCAGCTTGTTGAGATGACCTCTGCAGAATATGAGCAGTATATTCAATCTCAGGTTGCTAATCCTCCCGCTCCTGTTGCTGCTACTACCTTTGCAGGTAATCCTAGTGTCTGTTTGGCGACTACTCCCTCTGCTTGGGTGATTGATCCAGATGCCTCCTACCATATAACTAGTTCTGCAGGTATCTTATTTGACTATCAGGTGACTCCTAGCCATCGTGGTATTCTTGTGACTAATGGATCTTCCTTACCAATTAAGGAACGTGGAGTTGCTACTCCCACGCCATCCTTAACCCTACCTAATGTCTTATATACTCTTGGGAATCCATTTAACTTGCTATCAGTCAGTCAGCTTACTAATGATCTCAACTGTTGTGTGACTTTTTATCCTGATGGCTGTGTTTTTTAGAATCTTACGACGAGGAAGATTATCAGTAGAGGTCAAGTGTCTGATGAACTATTGGTAGAGGAGGTGGCTGCTACGGCCTGCTCCATAGTTTCCTCTCCCAATTTTGAGGCTCATTGTTGTTTAGGGCATCCATCTCTATCTAGTTTGATAGTCTTTGTCTTAGTTTTCGTTCTATTTCTAATATTGAGTGTGAGTCGTGTCGATTAGCAAAGCACCTGCATGTGCCTTTATTACCTTGGGTTAATAAACGAGCTTCAGCTCCTTTCTCTTTAATTCATGCAGATGTTTGGGGGCCATGTCCAGTCGAGTCTATTTCTGGATTCCGTTATTACGTCATATTTGTGGATGATTATTCTCGTGTGACTTTCTTATATCTTATGCGACATAAATCTGAAGTAGCATCTATTTTCTCCTCTTTTTGTATGGAAATGCAAACCCAGTTTCAAGCTCAGGTTCAATGTTTGCGCAGTGATAATGGTGGCAAGTATCTTTCAACCCAGCTGAAGACTTTCCTATCCACACATGGCATTATACATCAGACTTTCCTATCCACACATGACATTATACATCAGAATGGTGTCGCTGAGCGCAAGAATCGTCATATTATGAAAACTGCTCGAGCTCTCTTGTTTCAGATGCATGTACCTAAGAAATTCTGGGGACATGCCGTGTTAATTGCTTGTTACCTGATCAACCGCCTTCCCTCTCAGGTACTTAGTGGCAAAATTCCAATAGCTGTCCTTTCTCCCGAGAAGAGCCTTTTCTCTCTACCCTTGAAAATTTTTGAGTGCCTTTGTTATGTTCGTGACACTCATCCCCAGCGGACGAAATTAGATGCTCGGGCTATCAAATGTATTTTTCTTGGTTATTCGAATACTCAGAAGGGGTACCGCTGCTTTTGTCCCTCTCTCCACAAGTTCCTTGTCTCCCGGGATGTCTTTGTGAAGTTTACTCCTTTCTTTTCTGCGTCGGATTCGATTGTGTCGGAGGTTGAGAGTTTTGATCTTCACAGTCTTGATTTTTTAGTGTCTTTTTTGCCCTTGTCCTTTTCTGCAAGTGATCCTCCTACTGTGGGGTCCTCTCCACCTTCTCCATCAGCTCCTTCAGCTTCATTGGACCTCTCCTCTACTGCGTCAGTCTCCTCGTCTACGGATCCTCTTTCTATGGTAAGTGCTCCTCCTGACAATGATGCTCCTATTGCTACTCGAAAATCTTATCGGACTTGCAGGGATCATCCTCTCTATACTACCTTCTACAAGGGTCTTTCCGCCTCCTTACAGGCTTGTATCGCCACGCTGGATAAGGCCGTTGTCCCTCGTACTATTCCCGAGGCATTAGCCGACCCTGGCTGGTGGGGTGCTATATTGGAGGAGATGCAAGCTCTTGAGTCCATCTCGACTTGGTCCCTTGTTTCTCTTCCGGAAGGTAAACAGGCTATTGACTGCAAATGGGTCTTTACAGTCAAGCTCAATCCTGATGGTTCTCTTGCCCGCTTGAAAGCCCGCCTTGTTGCTACGGGGTATGCTCGGACGTATGGAATTTATTATTTTGAGACCTTCTATCATGCTGCCAAGATGGTCACTATTCGTCTATTTATGTCTCTTACTGCCACTCGCCATTGGAATTTGTAACAGCTTCATGTGAAGAATGCTTTTTTTACGGCGATTTGCAAGAGGAAGTCTATATAGAGCAACGTCCCAGTTTTGTTGCTCAGTGGGGGTCTCAGCTGGTATGTCGTCTCCATCGCTCTCTTTATGGATTGAAGCAGTTTCTACAAGCATGGTTTGGTCGCTTTAGCATGGTTATGCGCCAATTTGGTCTTCTACAGCCTGGAAAAGATCACACCGTGTTCTATCAGCGTTCCTATGCTGGCTGTATTCTATTAATCGTCTACGTTGATGATATTGTTATCACAGGAGATGAAACGGTAGCCATTTTTGAGTTAAAGTAATTTCGGAAATCTCAGTTTCAAATTAAAGATTTGGAAAAATTGAAATACTTTCTCGGCGTTGAGGTAGCACGTGGCAAGAAGGATATCTTTATTTTCCAGTGAAAATACGTGCTGGATATTTTAGATGAAGCGGGGCTTCTGCGAGCAAATGGGGGTCGAGTCACCTATGGACCCGAGTATCAAACTCCTCCCTGATGAGGGTGATGTTTTTTCTCATCTTGACCGATATAGAAGAATGGTTGGGAAATTGAACTATTTGACAATAATGACAAGACCAGACATCGCCTTTCCTGTGAGTGTGGTGAGCCAGTTCATGGCAGCGCCTTAGGTCCCACATTGGAATGTCGTGATTCGAATTTTACGATATCTCTACAGAAATCCTGATAAAGGGCTACATTTCAGTGATCATGGCCACTCTATGATGGAAGAGTATTCTGATACAAAATGGGCCGAATGTCCCATTGATCGGAGGTCCACTTCTAGCTTTTCTATATTTATTGGTGGCAATCTTATCTCTTGGAAGAGTAAGAAGCAGGACGTGGTTTCTCGGTCGAGTGCTGAAACCGAATATCAGGCCATGGCTCTGGTGACATCTGAGATTTTATGGCTCCATCAGTTGCTTAGTGAGTTGGGTGATCCCTGTCCTGGCCCAACAAAATTTTTGTGTGATAATAAATTTACAGTGTACATTGCTACAAATCCAATATTTCACGAGCACACGAAACATATCGAGGTGGGCAGTCATTTTATTCGGCACGAGTATCAGAATGGTGTGATCGTGTTTGGCTCCGTTCGTACTAGAGAGCAATTGGCGGATATTTTAACTAAATCTGTTCCGGGTCCTCGGGTTCGATACATATGTAACAAGCTTATGCTCCAACTTGAATGGGGTGTTAGCTTTATTATGATTATTATTCGGTGTGGTTGACCACACCATAGCGTATTGTATGTCTTCGTTTATCTATAAATAAACTAGCGCGTGCCCCATTAGGGTTAACGCCTTCATTCAATCTAATCATGTCTGTTAACAAGGCAATACTGAGAGATAGATGCCAGAGGGTTTGTCGATGGGAGGGTGGGTCGCTAGAAGAGTGGCGGACGAGGGAGGGTGTGGCTGGAGGGAAAAAGGGTTGGGTGGTTGGCAGTGGGGGTGGTTGATGGTCAGAGTGGACAGAATTTTGACTGGAAAATGAGTAAAGATTGAAAACTTGTTTTGAAAACAAGTGAAAAATCAAGTTTTTATTTTTTGTTTGAAAATTTTTAAAAACTGATTCCATTTTTTCAGAAATGACAAGAATTATCAAACTTGTTTATGTTTCGAGTTTCCTTTTTTTTTAAACTCAGAAACAGAAAATAGGAAACAACGTTACCATACAAACCCTTAAGTTCCATAGCTCATCAAATGTTGACAAAACTGAAAGCGTCGACCATGCAAAAGGACAAAAGCGCTTAAAGCCCCGAATATAATTGAGTAATCTCAGTGTAAAATAACAAGAAATAAGATTACCAGGTACATTTGATGTATCAACTGTCTGTACTGTAGGCGGTGGAGCTGCAGGAGTTATGGCTGGTTGCACTTGCGCTGGCTGAATAGGGCTGGATGGTTGCGTTAGACCCATCCCAGGTCTTTGAACTCCTGAATTCATTATTGGCCTAAATCCCCTAGCCGTTGGGGTTGGAGCCAAAACCTGAGGTATCTTATGCCCGGGAAGTGGACCTGCTTGAGATGAAAAAGGGCCAAGAGATCCACTGCCAGGAGGTCCAGCTTGAAAATTAGGGGTGCCAACGGCCTTAAAACATTTATAAACAATAACTTTAGTATAACCACCCGTTGAAGCACTTCAAATAAATTTAGAAGGAAAAGAAAAAGAAATACATGCACACCGGATACAACTGAGAACCCAATGTGGGCTGCTGATATTGCTCCACATTTCTCAACACAGGAGGTGTTGCAGGAATGAAGGGCTTTGCTGTAGGCTGAGTACTAACAGGAGGTGGAGCAAAGTTCATCTGATATAGGAAGTTAAAAGAACAAGAAATCTCAATTGCATCAGAGCTTGCAACATGGTAAGCTTGGTAACTACTGATAGTAAATAAATAAATATATATAAATATGTATAAAACTAAACAAACAGGTTAAAAAGAATAAATTATCCAAGAAAAACTGATTGACAAAAGGTTCATTCCATAACCTGCCAAAACATAGAAATTAAAACATATCATTCACAAGAAGTTACCTATACTTTTAAGTTTCAACTATCAAAGATATTGCTGCATGGAAGATCTATGACCGAATCAAAGCACTTTTAGGCAGCCAATTAACATAGCAAAAGAACAAACATCTATCAGATAAGCAAGCAAATATCATAACCAATTATTATACGACATATTAAGTATGATTCAATTACTTACTTCCGGAAAGAACCGAAGCCAACGACATATATACCTGAGGAACTTGAGGTGCCTGGGATGGAAGAAACATTTGAGGTTGTGGTGCTGGCTCGTATGGGGCAGGAGCACCATGTCCACTCCCATGCGAAGAACCAAATGACTGTTGGTAATTTTCCTTATAATGACTGCCTGGAACACCCTGCTGCAGTTGCGGTGGTGCAGTTTCCTGCAGAATAAAGAAATAGTCAACCACTAAAAGTGTCACTATAAGCAAAACAGCAGATTGCACGGTAAGAAGGCTGCTTCACAAAAAAAATAGATCTCTTATTGAAAAGATATAAGATTCAGCACCTGATAATAATTCTGAGAAAGCTCAACTGTGCCAAAACTGGACTGATCGGCACCATATAGGGGGCCTGTTTGTGACTGGGAGTTTTCAAAAGCAATAGACTGGGAAACTTTCTCTGCCACCGCGGTTAAGCCAAAATCATCAGCTAATACTAAAATTGCAGCAACATAGCCCTTACTAGAGACAGCAGTAAAAGACCATATTTCACTTTGAAGATTGGAAATATAAACAGAAAAACAAAACAATATGTCCACCAAACACCATGATATAAAACTAATGTACTTGAAATGGCGGAATCATATATGATCGTATTAAAGATTGAACTACAAGTAGGGCATGTTTAATATTCTAAATAGGATTAGAGGGATAAGTAATACGTAGGTTCCACTTGTTTTTTAATTCAATGGAATAGTGAATGGGATTATGTATACCACAGTATTATTTGCATTATATTCAGTTAAAGTGGGATTTAGCAGGGAATAAGAGTTGAAGAAACATTTTTTACCGTTGAATAAGGATGGAAGATAATCCCGAATGGAAAGATAAATAATCCTACAAGAAAAGGTGGGACAAGTAATCCCATGAATACCGGGCAATTAGTCCTCCATATAGAAAATTAATAGTCCAATTTGGTGAGCCAAACATAAGATTAGCAATCCGAATAGACAAAGTCTAAAAATGTAGATCCCACACGTTTTTTAGTCCAGTCGAATCCCTTCTAATCCACCAAAACAAACATAGCTAAAAGTAGTGGCATGCTTCATGAACGTCCATTTTTCTTTTGGAATAGAATTCTATTTAGAAAAACTTATTGTAGCTCCTGCATCTATAAGAACACTTAGACAATAAGGTTTATATCCAGCAAAATTAAATGTTCCCGTTACATAAGTATATCTTTTATTCCCTTGATGAGGAGAAAACATAATTTTATTATTTTTTGTTTCAAAATGATAAATTTGTACAGGTATTACTTCTTTACTTTTCTCATTCCTATATGACGTTCCTGGTAATATAGGATTTTGAACATTTTTAGTAGCAATTGTGTCTTTGCTTGTAAATTCACTAAATGATAAATTCACTAATTTGCCAAACATTTTTTGGTTTGACTTTATTATGAAAATACAAATTTTTTCCCGAAACCTGTATTTCAAAAATTTCAGGATTAGCTCTAGATGGACCTACATCTATTAAATATGAAGTTAACCATTGTTTTGAAATTTGAAGATTTGTCCAATTCATTAATCTTGGTCGAATTATTGTATCGAATGGTCTGGGTCCAAATATTTCAACCATTTGTTTTTCAATGGCTTTCATAAAAGTTTTAAGTTGTCTAGTCAATTCATGAATTGTTTCCCACTGAAATGCTAAGTCATTAGAATTTGATTTCATATCGATTCCTTTTGTCTAGGTCCTTATTCAGACCGTATCTTCCAAATTTGGACCATTGATGTAATTATAGTAATTTGGTTTTGTGTTAAACCAGATTACACCATTCACTAAATTGGATTGAATTATTCCAATTATAGCTTTCATCGGATAAAAAACAACAGCTAAAATAGGAAAATCAATTCCTTGTCGGAATGGAGCATTAATCCGTAGTTGAATTAATCCGTAGTTGGATTAATCCAATATGAATATATCGCACTTCAGGATATTTCTTTTTCCATCGTACAACTTTTGTTTTATCAAAAAGAGTAATATCTACTATCCCACCTCTGGATAATTTTGTAGTGGCGTTTCCACTATACCAAACCAAACTAAACCTTTGTCCCAATCAATTGGGACAAAGGCTTAGAAACAAAAATTTTGAGAGTTTATAAATTTCATTTTTTTAACTTCTTGCAGTTTCTCAGATTTTTCGAGTTCATTATCAGTAAAAGTTATTTCTTCATCGATTACATCACCAAGATGTAAGATGCCTAACTCGCTTAGGAGACTTTTTTATATAGTTCCCACTTGTTCTGGTCCTTGCATCATGAAGATTAGTTCATCCGGTTCTTCATTAGAACTATCATCTTCACTTTCTATTTCATAAAAAACTGATTTTTCTTCGGAAATATCTTCTCTAAAGAAGATTTTTAGTTCTTGTTCTTCAAAAACTTTAATCATTTTCTTAGCACTTTTACCTTTGTCCTTACAACTTTTCTTTTTTGAAAAACTAGTAGCTTTCTTTTTCCTAACATACTTTTTTCCTTTTTGAAAAATTTTTAATCTTCTGCCATGGTTTCCACTTAAATTTTTCTTTTTATAGAATCTTTTCCTAGGTTGTGAAAGAGAACACCCAATTTTTCAATTCTCTTTTAGAATCTTATCACAACATTGTTGTCCATATTTAGAGGCGGTTATTTGGTTTTTAACCTGTTTATTTGCCTTTATTTCTAAACATTGATAAGCTATCAGTCTTGGAGAAAAATTAATTCAAGAACCTAAATTATCGTCTTCTTCTTTCCTTAATTTTTTGATAAAATCCAGATAATTTTTAAAACATAACTCATCCCATCAATTTGGGAGTTTATGAAAGATTTGATCAAGCCAATGTTGTTGGTTGGTGGACCAATGTGATAACAATATTTTTTAATCATTGCAACATAGTCTTCAAAAAAAGACAAATATTACATAATTCTATCTTTGATAAAATATAATTTGTATCTTCTTGCAAATTTGTTTGTCCTAAAACCACAGGAATTTTCTTTTATGATTTTTGCAAATTCATTTAAAATTTTATCAAATGTAAGGAAATTACTTAGTAATGCCACTTTTTGAGTTTTTCCATTTGTTGCTTTTCCCATTGTTGTAGCCATTACAAAGCATCACCTTGAAATGTCACTCCAATGTAATCAAGAAATTTTTCATTTGTCCAGGTATTTTTATAATTTGTTATAACGATGGACAAGGATTGTGCCCAATCGTCAATGGCTACCGTTTGATCTTTAAACAGAGTATGTGATAAATTCAAATAAGTTTCATATGTGATATTGGAGATTTTCCTCCACAAATCACCTAGTTTTCAATCTAATGTATGTGACCCATGCATTAGTACCCCAAGCACTCCAAATGCCCTCTTCACTTAAGATCTACACATCATAATTTCATGTTCACATTTTTGTTCGTGTATCACTATTAATTGTACTCATGAAGAAAACAAAAATAAATAAAAAAAGAGCACATATAGCTTTTCTTAATGACTCAATTAACTTCAAAAATGAAACTTTAAGTTTAGGATGCGTGCCCTATAAAAACAATGTGCTCTAATATCCACCCCGTGCTAAGCAAAATCCTTTACCCAATTCTATTGAATATGCAGCATGTCAATACAGGGAAGGTAGAAAGACTATGCAAAATAAGAAACAATGAGACATACATGAGTGCAGTCAGAATTTTCACCCGGGGAGATAGAAAGGCCAATGTAAACAAGTCACAACTATGTCGGCATTGGGATTTGTAGAATGACACCATCACACTCAATATGAGCTCACAAAACAAACTTCATCTAGTAGGATCAAGAGGCCGACTAAACAAGTGGCAACCAAGTAACACATCAATAATTAAGTTTCAATAAAATCATGCATAACAATGCATGCATCAGAAAGGAAAGGAAAGGAAAGGAAAGGAAAGGAAATGGAGTTAGTATAAGATTGCATCCGCCTTCTAACAAACTGAAGAATGCAATGATACTTTAACCTCCATGGAATGTGCCACACGTCTAATCAAAGGTAAAAGCCATTACGCATCCATCTCCTAATTTGTAAAGAAATAACATGATTTTAATTATACTCAAGACATATGGAAAACAGAAAAGGATGGCTCAGATGTTTTTTTAATAAGAAAGTTCAACACACTAAACCATAAAAAAGCATGAAT
>JAUMHN010405860.1:0-15141 GCA_032360265.1 Heliamphora ciliata
GACAGTTTTTGTGACTCATCTTTGTATAGCATAGCCTTGTACCCCAAACGCAAAATATTATGTATATAAATAAGAAGTTACTTTTATCTGTATTATTTTGAACTCTTTTTATACCTCATGGATTAAGTTCTAAGAAAAGACTACCTAAAAAAAAGAGCAAAAAATGCTTACCTTTACGAATCTACTCTTAAGATTAGTTTTCTTTGATATAGGTCTAACAAAATGAATACACTGAGAGCAACGTGGGATAAAAATATGACTAACTTTATGGCACAAGTCAACATACAAATAAATGAAATGCGCTGTATGATTTGCGAGTTAGCTCAGGTACGCGAACAAACTCAACAACAAGAAAATTCAGCTCTCCTAACTATATTGTGCCACCCCCGATTGTATCCCAAGGCCAAGCTCCAAACCCCGTTGTACCCCAAAATCTGAACGAAGGCCCAAATGTACAGGAATGTTTGAAAATGAAGCCGCCTACGTATAAATGAGGACTAGACCCAAACAAAGCAAACGAATGGTTAGCAGCCATGGAGAAGATATTCGAGGTAATGACCTACACGGAGGCACAAAAGGTGAAACTGGAAACCTACCAGTTCGAGGGAGAGGCATAAAAATGGTGGAATCTGAAGAAGCAAAGCAACCCACAGATGGAATGGGATCAATTCCTAGTTTGCTTCCGAGAAAAATATTTTCCCCAATCCCTACGTGACGCGAAATGCACAGAATTTCAACAACTCAAACAACGGGGTGGAATGACCATTTCTGAATATGAAACAGAATTCACTAACTTGGTAGAGTACGCTTCACATATGATCTCCACAAAACATATGAAAGCAAGGAAGTTTGAAGATGGGTTAAGACCCAAAATTAGAAAGATGCTACGACCTCTCCGTCTGTCTACTTATACGGATATGGTTGATCGAGCCTTGTTGGTGGAGCAAGAAAATAATGAAAGTAGGAGATTCTTTCAGAACTGAAAACGCCAAGCCTCAGACTCTGGGAATGCTGGAAAAGAAAGATAAAAAAGGCAAGCCGTAACAACGTCACAAAAAAGAAACCAAAAGCTTGACTGTCCTACGTGTGGAAAGACCTACTCGGGAATCTGTTGGAAAACTACTGGAAGATGCTTTAATTGCGGTGCTAAGGGCCACCTTAGGAAGGACTGCCCAAGACTTCAGAAAATTGGCGAAAGGCAAGGACACCAAAACCAAGGAACTGGAGGCGCAAGGAACTCACCGCCGGAAGCATGGAGAAACAACAACAGCCACCAGAGACAAGGACGGATGTTTGCCTTAATCCCAGGGGATCCTCAGAACGCTGAAGAAATAGTTGCTGGTAACATCTCTATCTGTTCTTTGCCTGCCTACGTATTATTCGATTCTGGTTCTACACAATCCTTTATATTGTCAAAGTTTGCTGAAAAATTGATTAAAATTCCAGAGCTTCTGGGATACGAACTATTAGTATCATAACCCGTAGGTAGGAGAATAGTTTGCTCCACAGTGTATAAGGATTGTCAAGTATATTTCGATGAGGTCTGCTTTTCAGCCAATCTGATTTCCATTGCCATAGGACACTTCAACGCCATCCTTGGCATGGATTGGCTTGCGTCCAATCACGCCACTATAAACTGTGCTTCAAAATATGTCGACTTTCAAACCCCTCATGGTAGTTTTCATTTTAAAGGAAGAAAAGTGTTCTCACCTATACCCCTTCTATCAGCAACCCGAGCCCAAAAACTTTTTAGGAAGGGATGTCAAGGATACCTTTGTTGTATAGTCAAGAACGTACCTGAAGACCTAAAGTTGGCTGAAATCCCAGTAGTCTGTGAGTTTTCGGACGTATTTTCTGAGAATTTACCTGGAATGCCTATAGATCGAGAAGTAGAGTTTTCTATAGAAGTTACGCCAGGAACCCAACCAATTTCAAAAACCCCATACCGCATGGCCCCTGCTGAGTTAAAGGAGTTAAAGGACCAACTGCAGGAGTTATTGGACAAATGTTTTATTAGGCCCAGCATGTCGATACGGGGAGCCCCAGTACTATTCGTGAAAAAGAAGGATGAGACGATGAGATTATATGTAGATTATCGGGAGCTAAATAAGGTTACCATAAAAAACAGATATCCTCTACCTCAGATTGATGATTTATTTGATCAATTACAAGGGACAAGTGTTTTCTCCAAGATCGATTTACGATCAGGATACCACCAACTGAAAGTAAAGAAGGAGGATATCGAGAAAATGGCTTTTCGAACCAGATATGGACACTATGAATTTTTAGTTATTCCCTTCGGAGTAACAAATGCCCCGGTAGCCTTCATGGACCTAATGAATCGAGTCTTCAAAGAATTTTTGAATGAATTCGTTATTGTTTTTATCGATGATATCTTGGTTTATTCTAGAAATGAAGAAGAGCATGCTACACACTTAAGGAAAGTATTACAAACCTTAGGGATCATAAATTATACGCTAAGCTGCAAAATTGTGAGTTCTGGTGGGACACATAATTAGTGGAGGAGGGATCTCAGTTGATCCACAAAAAATCGAAGCAATTTTGAAATGGCCAACCCCAACAACAGTGACAGAAATAAGAAGTTTCCTAGGTTTGGCAGGATACTATCGACAATTTGTTCAGGACTTCTCAAAAATTGCAGTACCTTTAACAGAGTTGACTCGAAAGGGAGAACCTTTTTGCTAGAATGAAAAGTAGGAGAAGAGTTTCCAAGAATTAAAGAGGAGGTTAACCACAACACCTATTCTCGCCTTACCAGAAGGCACAGAAGGGTTCGTTATCTACAGTGATGCATCCAGACAAAGATTAGGGTGTGTACTCATGCAATGCGAGAGAGTTATAGCCTACGCCTCACGACAATTAAAGCTCCACAAGAGAAGTTATCCCACCCACGATCTTGAGCTAGCGGAAATCATTTTTGCGCTCAAAATATTGCGACACTACCTATACAGAGTTCCATGTGATGTATACACTGACCACAAAAGCTTGAAATACATCTTCACGTAGAAGGAGTTAAACTTAAGACAGAGGCATTGGTTAGAGCTGATAAAAGATTACGATATCAAGATCTTGTAGCACCCCGGCAAAGCAAATGTCGTAGCCGATGCCCTAAGTCGAAAAGCTACAGCAACCCTGAATAGTCTCCTTACTCAGCAACTTCAGTCAGTAGAAGACAAATCGGAGTCTCTGTGTGCTGCAATCGTCACCAAATCAACCCTTTTGGAAGAAGTGAAACGCCGATAAGGAGAAGACCCCAAGTTGCGAGCCATCTGCGAACGAATCAAGGCAACTCTGGACTTGAACTTCTCTTTTTCTCATGAAGTCTTAAAATTTCGAAATCGACTGTGCGTTCCCAATATAACGGAATTAAAAGAACAAATATTAGAAGAAAGCCACAAGTCTAAGTTCATAGTGCACCTCGGGCTGATGAAGACGTATCAAGATCTGCGCACGATATTTTGGTGGATGGGAATGAAGAAGGATGTTGCAACCTATGTCAGTAAGTGCCTGCAATGCCAGCAAATCAAAACCGAACGACAAAGGTCTGCCGGTCTTCTACAACCCCTACCGATTCCAAGGTGGAAGTGGGAGAATATTACGATGGATTTTGTGGTAGGACTACCCCGGACTTCTAAGGGCAATAATTATGTATGGGTTATTGTCGACCGACTCACGAAAATAGCACACTTCTTATAGATAAAGAACACGCATACGATTAACCAATTGGCCAGACTTTATACCCGAGAGATCGTACGCTTACACGGAGTCCCGACATCAATCATTTCCGATCGTGATCCAAGATTCATTTCCCATTTCTGGAAAAGTTTTCAAGATGCTATGGGAACTAGTCTACATCCCAATACTACTTTTCAACCTCAAAAAGATGGACAATCGGAGCGAACTATTCAAACAATGGAGGATATGCTCAGAGCTTGTGCCATGGACTTTCAGGATAGCTGGGAAGATCACTTACTGCTAATTGAATTCGCCTACAACAATAGTTTCCAAGCTAGTATTAAAATGGCACCTTTTAAAGCACTATATGGACGAAAATGTAGAACCCCAGTTTGCTGGGAGGAAGCAAAATAAAGTCATCTCACAGGACCAGAACTTGTCCAGGAATCAATCGAGAAGATTCGTCAAGTTCGAGAACACCTCAGAATTGCCTAAGATCGACAGAAAAGCTATGCCGATGCAAAGCGACGAGAACTTCAGTTTCAGGAAAGCAACATCGTATTCTTAAAGATATATCCCATGAAAGGTATTCTTTGTTTTGGCCGAAAAGGAAAATTAAATCCCTGTTATGTCGAACCCTTTAAAATCCTAGAAAAGGTGGGACCCATAGCTTATCGTTTAGCTTTAACACCTGAGTTCACCCAGATTCATGATGTCTTCCACGTATCGATGCTAAGAAAATACATTACCGACCCAACGCACGTTCTAACACGACCACCTGTGGAAATAAACCAAATCCTGAGTTACGAAGAACGGCCAATACGCATCTTAGACCACCAAGAAAAGCAACTTCGCAACAAAGTCATCCCACTTGTCAAGGTGTGGTGGGACAATTATTCAGGAGGCGAAACTACGTGGAAAAAAGAAGTCAACATGAGAAGCAAATACCCAGAACTTTTCACATAAGGTACGATATCTCTTCATCTAACCTAAGCCAAGTTTGGAGGACCAAGCTTCTTAAAGACGAGCAGGATGTGACACCCGATAAAAATAAGATAAAATAAAATAAAATAAAATAAAATAAATAAATAAATAAATAATAGACCTATAATAATTTAGTAAAACCTTATGTTAAAATTTGAAATTTAAATCCAAAAATTTACATCTATTAATAAAGAATCAAAACAATAATTAATTATAACTTTTTCTTGCAAAATTCGACGCCATGGTAAATTATAAAATAACATAACAAACTTATCTTAAAATTTTAAGAATTTTCTAGGACTACAATTTTACAGCTATAGAAAATACTAGTAATCAATAAACCGTGATGGAAAATATTAAATAAATAAAAAATCCTAACGAATAGTTTAACTATACAATAATTCATGAAAATACATTAAAAATTTATATTTAAATTTTTTATATTTTTTTAAAATTAAAAATTTTACATCAAAAATTTTATGGTGTATAAAGTCCAAGCTACCGGACATTTGGCAGCCTCAAATTGCGCTAAGCTTGCACTGAGACCGCTGTCCCAGCGCCGTGCCTATATATATCCAACCGAACTATGGCTTTTACGCATACAAGAGAAGCTTCTCAAATTCTTCTTAAGAATACTCTAAGCATAATAATAATACTATATATATATATTATCTGTTGATCAGAGAAGCCATAAGCTATTCCAAAGCTTTGAATTGAAGTAGAAGCCGAAACCCCACCCCCCGTAGCAGTACACCGACACCGCCACCAACCACTCACCACCGGGGCCACTCCGGTCACCACCAGCTTTCACCGCCACCGGTCTCTGCTACTCTCCGTCTCTCTCCCCCTTTATGTCTCTCTCTCTGTTCTGTCTCCCTCTCTCTCTCTTTCTGCTCTCTCTCTCCCTTCTCTCTCTCTCCCTCTGCGTTGTTCTCTCTCTCTCTCTCGCCCTTCTCTCTCTCGCTCATGTACTGTACCAAGTGTAATGCTCTGTGTATAGTGAATGCATACAAGTACTGAGTGTGTGTGTGCCGTGTGTTCGGGTGTATGTGTGCTGTGTGTTCGGGTGTGTGAGTGTGCGTGCGTTTTGTGTGTATACATATATACATATATATGTTGTGTGTGTGTATATATAATATAAATGTTGTGTGTGTAATATATGATGTGTATACTGTGTGTGTATATATATATATATCTTATACACACACTGTGTGTGTATTGTGTGCATATTATGTATGTATATATACTGAATATACATACTGTGTGTAAGATATATAAGTATATGCTGTATATATGTATAATTAAATACTGGGTGTGCATGTTTAACATGTCTATATTGTATATATGTATTATGCTGTGTGTGTATAATATTGTATATATTATGTGTAGATATATGTGTTTCAATTGTGATAAAAATCAGTGAATTGGTTTTGGCTATTATTGAAAACAGAAAGCTAAAAATAATGTGGTTATTGTTTAAAAAAAAAGCTAAAAATAATGTGTTAATTATTGAATTTTTATTATTTTAAACAGAAAGCTAAAAATAATGACAATTAAATGAAGAATTTTAATTTTAAGCTAGTTTGATTTTTTTGAAGAGTGCTCTTTTTTATTAGAAAAAAAATTTATTAAAGCATGTTCTTTTCATAAGAGTTTTTATCTTTTCATATTTCTTAAAATTAACTAAGAACTTTTAGTACAAAAAAAAACAAAAAAAAGTAGTTAGTTAGCTTTAACCAAACAGCTTAGGCTCATATATTTTTAATTAGACCTTAAAAGAATTTTACATTATTTTACTACAATCATGCTAAGTTTAGTTCTTTTTTTTGTGTTCAGATTTTGAAACTTTCTAATCAAATTTTAAAATAAAGTGAGTCTTCTGATACTGAGTTAGTTGAGGTTTCAATTATCACTTTATAATGATTTTAAGGTGCACCACAATTATTGTTGAAAATGACTATAAAAATGTGATGTTATAAAGATAAGAATGATAGTATAAACGGCGTCCCGACTGCTGGGGGACGATAAAGTATACCAGCGAAGTGATGTAATAAGCGCGGCGGGTCATGGTCAGATGACTAGGAAATGATCTTTTTTCACTATGGAGTAGCTCCCCGAATTTCTGGTAGAACCGTTTATTCGGACATCATTCTAAAAATAAAAAGTAAATAATAACTCAGATATCTATGCACTCACACTAGTTTCGCTAATATTGTTGTTAAAATCATTTTCAGGTGATGCTTAAAATAAATCAGCTGGAGTGGATGCATCGTGTTCTTTTCCCTTTTATTTTTTCTTTTGTCGCCATATTTTCTCTTATGATGTACTCGTGAACATAATCTGCACTAGTATGCTCTGAAAATTTTTGTAAAAGTTCTGGCTTAACTTTTGTAAAATTAATAAAATAATATTTTATTTTCACAAATTATGAAAAAGAAAAGTTTAAATAAGAGGTCTCGGGTGGGTTTAACTCACTGGCCGGTCACGATCGCCATTCTTAAAAATGGGTCGTGACACATTTAATAACAGAAGCTCAATGTAAGAAGGTCTTGAGATTATGGGTCAGAGTACAATTATAGTTCTTTAGTGGTGTGAACTGTAATTTAGTATTTTATAGAAATTGCAGAAATCGCTGCATGTCTTTTTATAATTGCAGAAACTGCTGTTAGGTATCTGTATTCCATTGGAAATCTAACTCATAATTACTCCTCAGGTCTCTGCTGTAACCATATATATACGCGGGTAGACTGAATCAGTTTGGTTGTTTAGATCATATCTCATCATATCATATATCATATTTTTTGTCTTTCAAGACGAAAGATATCAGAGTTCTGCAGGTACGAGTTCTCGATAGACCGTATCCCACGCTATGTTCGAGGATCGCGTAAGGAAATACAATAGAAGATCTGACTGGAGCTTCAGTTCGAAATTAAGTCGTAGTTGAAGATTAGATTGACAAAAAGTATTTTTCTAAATTAATTTTGGTTGCACGGGTTTTATTTTGATCGTTCGTCGTCAAAAGTTTTATCTGGAGCCCGTTTCGGCTTTTAGCCGTCCAGTTAATTTTTTACCAAAAATCGTTTACAAAAATAATAATCTTGATAGTTTTGCCTCAAACATCTTCCACTTAACCGGTGTTGCCTACTCTAACTCAGGTACTCGAGTGATGACACTAACTACTCATTCCACTGGTGACTTGATTATGAACTACAACGAGGGTAAAGTATTTGAATCGTAGATTCCTTGACCTGAACCAACCAATAAAGTAGAACCAGGTTGAAAGGCCCAAAAGGCTCGCCCACTCGAGTTACTCCAACAACCCGAGTTGCTCGAGTGGTCCAATTTTACTCCATCAGTCAATCGGACATATAACTCCGGGTTACTCAAGTTACAAGAAGACCCAGACTTGATCTACTCGAATTACTGAGGATTCGAGCTGCTGGGACCTCATATAACTCGGCCAACTAATGTCGCTACTCATCGTGTAGAGGCAGAAGACATTCCATAACACAGACTATAAGGCGTAGCCCTGACTACAACAGTAGCTCTGACTACTTGCCATGGCACAGATCATGAAGACAGCACAGACTTTATTATTACCATGGCGCAGACCATGAAGACAGCACAGACTGTATTATTGCCACGACACGGGTCGTGAAGACAGCGCAGACTGTAACATAGCTCTGACTACCTGATCATGATGACATAGCACTGACTATATGGCTCAGCACTGACTGAACAACCAAGATATAGCACAGACTGTAATTATAGATTCCTCTGAGAATCGAAAGATTATCCCAGAGACAATGCAAACAGTGGCAGTATAATCGTACACAGGACGTTGGGGGACATGTGGTTTGGTGGCTAAGGAAAGGATTTGTCGAATTAAGGGACCCTCCCACTCGAGTCACTCAAGTGACCCCCGAGTCACTCAAGTGACCCCCGAGTCACTCGACCCGAGTGGGTCGGGTAATGGACTCGAGTGGGGCAGATATCCACAGGGCACCTGTTGGCCAACCTAATTGAGTTGGAGTAGAACATTACTTGGTTGATTATTGCATAGAATCTCTTGATTCCCCGATATTGCCTCTCATGATCTGATTCGATCTCTTGGAAGAGTTCTATCCGAACTCCAACATAACTCCTCTGATTGCTATAAATAGAAGGGATAGCCATGCTTTCGGATCAATCGAATTTGGAGAGCCAAAACGCTGTTCATACTGCCAGTACTCCATACTCAATTAGCCTTCTCCTTCACCCTACCTTATCTCTCTCTGTTTTATATTTCTGATCACTTTGCATATTTCATCTATCTAGTTATTCCTTATTTATTCATTATTAAAGAACCCTACAAAGGACATTTAGTCCAGTTCTTAAAATTTTTTTTTGAGTTTTGGCTCTTACAAGAAAACTTATCAAATCATCATTTTAATTAAAAATGTTCAAAGTTGGTTCCAGAAATCAACAAATCTTGGGACTGAACCTAAACTTGATTCATCATGTGTTAAAACATGTTGCATGGCATGAATTCACATATTTTTTATATAAATCATGTTAAACACATAATAATCAAATTTCAGCAACTCTATAAAATTAAATAGCATGGATTCCTCATCATATTTTAAATACGAACTTCAAAACAAAACATAATATCCCCCTATTTTTGGTTCTAGCCCATTTCTAACCAACTTTTCTTGAATTCTTGGTTTAGATCCTTAAAGAGCGAGTTGAGAGAGTTATGATTTGAGTTTAGAATAGAAGATTTAGTAGAGTTTCTTACCTTAGATGAGTTGATCTCAAGGTTTGAAGAACAAGGACATGGCTTTGATGCTAGATTCTTCTTCTTTTTCTTTTTCTTCTTACGCTCAATCTCTTTCTAAACTCCCAATTGTTTTTTGGTCAAGAGGGGTTGAGAGGGCTCGAATTTTATAGTCAAAGAGGAGGTAGTGATTAAGATAGTGTCATATGGGTGGTGAGAGTGGTCAACCCCTTGTGCATGCAAAATGGGTGATATGACTTGAGAGGGTTGAGTGTGTGTGTATAAAGGTGACAACCATGGGAAAATCATGGGCACAAAATTTGATTCTGCCTGTATTATTAATACAATAATAGTTCAAGAGGGTTTAATTATACTACATTGTTAAAAAAGATGTTTAAAATTAATTTAATGTATAAAAATGGTTATTTTTTTTCATGAAATTGTATTAAATTAATAATTTTATGATTGACACATTATTGTTATAGTTTAGAAACATTATTATAATATTTAAATACATATACATAAAAGACATGTGTCAAAATAAGTCTTTTTATAAGAATTTCTAAAATAAGCTTTCTAATTAAAAATTAGTGTACATAGTTTTTAATTAATTAAACTAAGTTATATAAACCTATTATTTTAAATCAAATTAAATTTATAAAATTTTAATTTTTGATAATATATATATATATATATATATAACGCCTTGTTTGGCTTAAAATGAATTGAGTTGGCAAAAAAGCTTTTTAATGGGTTATGGGCTTAATCTTCAAGAACTGGGCTTTGTGGCTCAAATTGAATTTAAACAATGAATTGGTTGGTCCTATCAGGATTTTGGACTAAATAGATTTCTCTCAAAATTCATGAAAAATGTCGAGATGAAAAATTACGTGAAACAAACGTGTCAGAACAAATCAAATTTTATTTTATTTTATTTATTTATTTTTGTAAGTACATAAATACGTATATTATTATATTATTATTTAGTTGTTTATTTAGTTATTTATTAACAAAAAGCATAGTCGTTACATGGGGCTAATGAGAGAAGCCGCCGCTTAGGGCCTTATTTTTTGGGTAAAAATTAAGGGATCTATTTAGATTTAATTTTAGCATAAATATATGTTAATTTATTTTTGATTATGACCTTAGATATATCACAAGTGGTAGACATTGTTAATTATATATTTTTGTTCTTAAGATTAAAACCTCCACTTGCTTTTGGTTTATTTTATTTTTTTTAAGTTGTAACATTTTTTTATGTTATTCTAAGCCCCTCAAATTTTTATATAATTCTAAATAAATTCAAACATTTAAAAT
Organism: Heliamphora ciliata; assembly: GCA_032360265.1. Lineage (NCBI taxonomy): Eukaryota > Viridiplantae > Streptophyta > Magnoliopsida > Ericales > Sarraceniaceae > Heliamphora > Heliamphora ciliata. The sequence goes on from JAUMHN010405860.1 coordinate 10,757, forward strand.
ACTAAATAATGTGAATAGAATATAACAAAAATAAAAGTTAGAAAAGCTATAATTCTCTAATCCTAAAATATTAATTTTATTTTTACCAATTTCTAATCAAACACAAAATCTAGAATAAAAAACAATTTTATTGTTAAAATGCTTATGATACACAAATTGAGAACTTGATGTCTAAGTGGTACTACATAGTATTTAATTTTTATTTGTAAATTAAATTTTGCTGAAACAAAATTACAAATATATTTTATGTATTTAAAATTTTATAATTAATTTTAAAAATTTATTAAGATTCCCATATTATAAATTCGCTTCATGTCCAAAGTTATCACAATTGATAGTAAACAAATATACCCAGATTAGATAAAATCTAATTGAAAAAGGCCAGTGGAGCATAGTTGTACGTACCGTACTGGGTCGATAGGTACATACCGGTTTAGAACAAAATCGGTAAATTAATTACTTGGTTCTGTACCGATCAAAATACCAATCTGTACCGGCCTGTACCGGACATATCAATCAATACCGGTCTGTACCTATCGGCTACGTATTGGTCCATAATTAATTTTTTTAAAACATATTTTTTACTTATTTTTTTGCTTCTATTTTTATTTTTATACTCCAATTTAAGCATCAAATATAGCATAAAAGGAGAGTTCTGAAACTAATCAATATTAAATTATTATTAAAAAATATACATGTTAAATTTTATCGCTTTCAAATTAGTTATGTCACCATAAATAATAAGATTAAATTTTAATTTACTCTAATTAATTAAAATATTATTTTAAATAAATAATTATGTTTTACTAAATTATTTATTATTGAACAATATTTTTAAAAATATATAAAAAATATTTTATAATGATAAATCCAAAACGGTACCTAATATTTTACTGGTACTAGTACGTACCATACTAACAAGAAAACTGGTAAACTATCTAAGTATTCAGAGCTATGCTCCAGTCATAAGCCATTCGTTGTTCCAACTCAAGAAAACTGTGTTCTTTTTTCGTGTGTTTCATGTCTAGTTATTTTTATATGATTTTTTTTATTAATTGTTTTTTTTCATTGTTAGGGCAAATTAGTGTAGTTTTTAGATTATAAAACTCTACGTGCACGGACTTTTTTTTAAAGAACCAAACACAGATGATGAGTTGGCTGTCCAACTCATCAAGTATCTTTTGTTTTACCCGAGAGAGAGAGAGAGAGAGAGAGAAATTGAGAGAAGAAGAAGCAACCCCGACGCCATCACCGTGCGATCTCGACGCCGCCGTCTGCCACCACCGCCGATGCCAGCGACAGTCGCCACCGTCGACGACTCCCTTGCGGTGCCGTTCACCGCCAGCTCCACCGTTTTTCCTCCTCTTTCTCGATAACTTTTCTCTCTTATTCCTCTGCTACTTCCGGTTCTCTCTCCTTTCTATTTTTCTCTTCGTTCTCACACCACGGCGCCACCTCCAGACCACCTGAACCACCAGCACCATCACACACCACCCCTAGACCACGCACCGATCACCACCAGTAACCACAATTATCACCTTTCAATAAACTTATTATTGTTCTTATTAATTGCTATCTGTTCATACATCGATCATCACTAAAAATATCACTATCTTTCTGCCACCAGTGACACTTACCCGTTCGATGACCTAATGCCGCTAGTGTACGGCTTTGATCATAAAAAATTTCTCCGATAGACTTGAACCCGTATGAATACTGTTTCGCCACCCTTAATTATTATTATTTTTATTATTTGTAACGCGCACGGCCATCACTGTACATATCATTTTTTTCGCTATCACCAGCGTTCATTAGCGGCGTTGGACAGCTAACTCATCAACTGTGTTCGGTTCTGTAAAAAAAGTCTGTGCACGTAGAGTTTTCCTTTTAGATTTCTTTCCTCATGAGAATTTAGAAAAGTAGAAGTTTTTCACCAAAAAAAGTTATAAAAATAAATTAAGATAAGATAAGATAAAAAAAAAATGCTACTTAATAAATTTTTTTGAATTTCTTGTGACTTTTTCAACTTTAACCCCCATTAGATTTCTTTTGCCACGAGAAGCTGAAATTGTAAAAAAATTGAACCAAAAAATAAAAAAATCGAGAATACAGGTAAAAAAAAACTCTGAAAAATAGCCTTAATGGCTTTTTTTAGACGAAACATAAATAGCAGTGGGTTTTGCTATTTATGTCGGTATAAGTTCTTTGATTTTGGTTGTGAGCTCATCTTTGGGGATTTTTTTTTTTTGGCTTTTCTTCGCATTTAGTGTTTTTTTTTTTAATTTTTTTAGCTCTAATAGGTATACTTGTTAAATTTCCTTGGCCACAAAGAACTGAAAAAATAAAAAAAGACAAAAAAAACTCCAAAAAATAGTCTAAAGGCTTTTTTTAGACCAAAAATAAATAGCCCTCAGGCTTGACAAATTATTAGGAACTCTTAAATTACATTGCACTGTCACGTAATATTTTTAATAAATAAATAATTACGATTTATATTATGTGGATCATTTATTGTCTTATAACTATTCAATAAAAATGAATCATCATATCCCGATTGTAAAATTTATCGACATTATATTAAATAAAAATAACATGTGAAATTAGTACTATATGATACTCCAACTTAAAAATATCAAAAACATATCTTATACTCTTATTTAAGTGTCGAGTGCCTAATATAGATACTTTATACATTTCGAAAAGTTTATCTTGCGCGTCCTATCATATTTTTAACTCTTTTTTTCTAACAAAATTTTATATTTATTGCGACTTTGCTTAAAAAGCCTCATGGTTGGATTATTTCAAATAAAAAATAATAAAATAGTGTTTGATTTAATACAGAATTTTTACATAATACTCTAAAAACGCCAAAATAATTACTCGTTGTCTTTTCATGTCATCAACTTTCCCTGGATGAGAAAAGAAAACACATCAAAAGACTCATTTTTTTTCAAAAGGCCAAGCATGGAACAATTAATGGAAAAATCCTCATATTTTTCTTCTAAGTTTCAATTCTTACAAAATTATAAAATGTTTAACCTAAAAATTGTTCTTAATAATCAATTGCAATTATAACAAAGTGACTTTTTGTTCAAAAAATCTACAATACTTTCAAAATACTACTCGGAATTTTGTAATTTCTTATTTTAAATTTTTTTCAAGATGCACAAGATACAAAACTATTTTCCTAGTTAACCACATGTAATTTGAAAATTCTTAGATGGGGAGATAAAAATATAATCTAAAGTAAATTAATTTAAGCCATTTATTCTAATCAATTGGAGTCGATTAAAATCAAAATATAATATCAAGCACAATTTTTTATATCTTAATCGCTTTGAATTAGAAAGTTTAAAATAGAACTATGGTCCTTTGTACTTTAAGAACATGAAGACATTAAATTAAAATGTTCAAATGGAATCTTCATTATAATAATGATTAGGGATGAAAATTCCACTAATTCCTACACCAATTCTACGAATGTGTTTGGCCTATTTTTTTTTTCGGAAGATTTTTTAGTTTTTTTATCTTTTTTTTTATAAAAAGATAGATGTAAAAATATGTGAAAAAATCTATTTGATTATAGTGAAAGGTCAAATAAGTGAGTTTTTAAAGAAATTTTTAAACAAAAAACTTTCAAAATAGTTAGGCCAAACAGAGCCTTGCTCCCTTGCTCCCATTTTCAATATATAAATAAATATTTTGATATGTATATATACACCTAAAATTTATTTTTTGAAATATAATAACCTAAAGAAACTTTATTATGACAAAAATTTTAAATTCTTGCCATCCATTAAAGAAATTTGAATTAATAATAAATATTAATTTTAAATCAAATTTGTTAAAACATAAAACAAACATGTTATAAAATGATAACTTCTTTGTTATTTATTTTTATTATGAAATTAGAATTTTCTCATTCGTCGACGATGATGTAGTTATTGAACGTTTTGTACACCTTAGTCTTTATAAATACTTTCAAACAAAAACATAATTAAATACAGTTTTAAATTATTTTGAGCTTAATATTTTTAAAAATACACATGCCGGAAATTTATTAGTTCTTTAACTATTACTTTTTCCACATTCTTAATTTTTTTCTCATTTAGAGTTTTAATAGAGACTCTCTTACCAAAACCCACTTTTGTACAATATATGCTAGAACTTACTAGGAGATTTTAACAAAAAATAAAAATATAATTTATAATTTGAAGGATATTGTGAGATCCTGACCCGTTTTTTTTTTGGCGTTTTCAAACGTGCGTTATGTGTTTCCTTTCGAGCATGTTTTTACTGCTTTTGATGCATGATCGGGTTTGGATATGCATGTGGTGTAGGTTCCCGGGGCTGTGGGCCGTTGTGGTGCGAATATCAAAAATTTT
>JAUMHN010405871.1:0-15141 GCA_032360265.1 Heliamphora ciliata
ATTATGTATTTTATTTTTTTAAAAAAATAAAATTTATTTAATAAATAGCTGTTATAATATAATTGTTAAAATATGATTGTTAAAAATTTTAAATTATTATATATTTATTTTTTAAAAAAATTATGACTTTTTAAAATAGAAAATATGATTAAAGTTATAAATAAAAAAATAATTTTTTAAAATAACTCATTTAAATAAATTATAAAAAATATAATTAAAGATGTTCTTATATCAACATAGTGGAAAGTGTGGTCGATAACATATCACATCTTGGGATCCTCTGGTGTTCACAACAACCACAAACTATCCATTCGCAACAATTAACTGTACACAGCTCCCAAGGGCCCACTCTCAGTCAGGGAAAGCTGCAAACTGCCCATGATTTTTACAAAGAGTACTTTAACTGCTCTGCACTGCCAGCTGTTGTCAGATTAGAGGCTCCAAACCCAAGCCATCCAACATACGCGCACAAGCCGTGCGTGTGATACACTACATCTTTTTCATCTAATTGATATCCATTAAAAAGGCCAGTAGAAACCTTGTGGACTTGGGAAGAAAATGAATTCAACCTCAACAAGACTTTAACTCCAAACTGCAAAAACAGCCACTTAAAAGCTCATGCATCTGATCATTGCATACTCCCTTTATTACATGGTCCCACATTTTACTTATTAAAACAAAGCCAATTAAAGGAGACCAGATGTGAATCATTGAAAAAACCTATCCATAACAGCGGGAAAATCCAAAGTTCAGTCATGCAATCCAACTCGCAACGCATGCAATATACCGGGCCCATCAATCAAGCTCACAAACCAGACTGACACCCATGTGCCTGTGGAGAATCAGTAAAGCACAGATAAAATTGACCCATCGAATCACATATGCAATTTGGAGGAGAGAGGAAAAAAAATGTTACAGTTTTATTTTTGAATTTTTTTTAAAAAAAATTTCAAAAAAATGATATTTATAAAATATATTTATTGTTTTTGTAGATAACTGTCATCGCGAGAATACTGAGATTTGGGCATATCTTAATTTCGAATCACTCGAGTATACAGTTCAATACCACTAGGGACTATGTATCCAGATGAGTGAGGAATGTTGAATAAAGACGATGGAACTGGTTTTAGGGCTCGAGTCACTCGATGCCTTTGCAGCTCGAAATCAAGCTCAGTACCTTTCAGTAGGTCGAATAACCAACTTCATGTCACTACTTCAGGTTGTAAGCACTCATGAGAGTCGAGCAACTCGACCCCTAGGTACGGGTTGTTGTAGTAAAGCTATCGAATGATTTGAAATAGCCCAAGCAACTTGAGGATCGAATAACTAGGGGTTGATTGGTTCGAGTTGTGTATAGCTTGGCTAGTCGAGTAAACCAAAGATGTAAGTGGCTCGGCCAGTAAACTCGGATGACCCAAGGTTGGGGTGGCTGGCAAGCCCGAGCAATTCAATAGGCTCTCTAAAGGACTTAATTATTTCATATGGGAAATCGAACCACCAAAGTACCAACAGCTCGGGTGTCCGAACAACTATATAAAAGACTATATAGTATTTCATCGCACAGATTATGAAATATAGCTCCTATTACAGACAAAGACATTTCGCAACACAGACTGTGAAGCATAGCACAGACTATGACAGTAGTTTTGACTACCTGACTATACTCCCATGGCATAGATCATGAAGACAGCACATACTGTATTATTGTCACGACGTAGGTCGTGAAGACAACACAGACTGTAACGTAGCTCTGACTATTTATTCATCAAGACATAGCACCAACTATGTGGCTCAGCACAGACTGAATAGCCAAGATATAGCACAGATTATATTAATATAGATTCCTCTGAGAATCGAGAGACTGTCCTAGAGACAATGAAGACAATGGCAGTACAGTCCTGCACGGGACGTTGAGAGACATGTGGTTTGGTGGCTAAGGAAAGGATTTGTCGGACTATGTGACCCTCCCACTTGAGTCACTTGAGTGACCCCTGAGTCACTCGACCCGAGTGGGTCGGGTATTAGACCCAAGTGGGTCAGATACCCATGGGGCGCCTGTTGCCCGACCTAGTTGAGTTGGAATAGAACACTACCTAGTTGATTGTCGGATAGAATTTCTTGATTTTCCAAGATCACCTTTCATGATCTAATTATATATCTCTTAAAGAATCCTATTCCAATTCTAACATAACTTTTCTGAGTGTTATAAATAGGAGAGATAGTGATGCTTCTGGGATAATTAGATTTTGATAGCCAACTACCTCGTTCATACTGCTAATATTTCATCCTTAATTAGCCTTCTCCTTCACCAAACTTTGTCTCTCTCCGTTTTGTGCTTCTGATCACTTTGCATATTTTATCTCTCTAGTTATTCTTTGATTAATCATTCTAAAAGAACCTCTACATTCTTAGGCGATTCCACTGGGGAGTTGAATTTGTGAATGATCAGTACTCGGAGCGGACTACATACAACACCTAAAGCAGTCATGTCAAAAGGTCATTCTCACAGTAATGAGCATAATGGCGCACCTAGAACGGAACTGCAGGATCGTAGTGACAATTGCGACGATCTGTTCTTGGACGCACTCCAAAGCATCCAGGACGGCTAAACCAGTATTTTGAATGCAATAGCAAGACTGCCGAATTCTATCCTGGCCGCAGTAACAAATGCCAACTGGATGGAGAGGCCAGTTGAAAAGATAGCTTCGAAAGAAGCGCCTGTAGATCCACAGATGACTCCGACGGGTCAACAGCCACCCACAAAACAAATCAGGGCTCAAGCCCAAGTGACCCCGATAACGATACAAGGATCAGCCAACTCAGATCCTTTCATGTTAGGAACCTAGGCCCAGTTTGCTACAATCGCCGATGTACAAGCATTGTTCCAGCAAGGGGACGAAGAGACAATTGCTATTATTACCCGATCCGGATATCCAGCCACCTTATCCGCTGTATCTTTTAAGGGTGCGCTATCTTAAAGGATACATTGCCCCAAAATTCATAAAGTTCGATGGTAAGAAGGGAAACGCTAGGGAGAACGTAGTTCGATTGGTCGAAACTTTGGGAGCCTTTGGTGGAGACCATACATTGCGACTACGGGAGTTTTCCAAATCCTTAACGGATAGGGCGTACAGCTGGTATGTCAACCTACTGCCAGGGTCAGTTATCACCTGCGAGGACATGGTTAACAAATTTCACACCAAATTCTTCCAAATGCATGAGAAGGTAGCGACACTCACTCTCGTGCAGATGCGTGTTCAAGGGATTTTACGATAGTACCGCGCACATCTTATCAACATCAACTTGTCCATGTTCTCAGCTATGATCGAAGCAGCTCGGAACCTCCGTAATACCATCAAGATGCCTACGAAGCCAATCTCCTTCCGCAGTGATAGGGCCCATGCTCTACAGCTTCTGGCGGGCAAAAAAGAGAGAGAGGACGAAGTGATGACCGAAACAAAAGGTAGCGGGACAATGATACACCACCATACCAATGCAATATTGAGATGGTAAAGAAGCTAGTCAAAGATTGGATAGCTGATAAAGAGCTGACGCTCCCGCCAGTAGATACCCTCTCATCCAAAAAAGACAGAGAAGGACCGAACTACCGTGTCTATCACAAGACAATCTCATACTCCACGGAGAGCCACGAAGAGGTGTTTTACATTCAAAGAGATTTTGAGAAGAAAGATGGCTGAGAAACAGCTACGGTTCACTGATAAGGAAGATAAAGATATTTAGAAGAAGCCATTCCCCGAGCATGACAGAGAGGTTAATATGACGACGGGAGATGACGAAGTACATGAGGTGGTAGATTGCAGGGGTATACAACATTCAGTTGAAGCACTACAGGAATCACCTAAGTTCAAATGGTTCTATGACCAACTTAGATTTAGGGCCAAAACACGAAAGGAAGTGATCGAGGCAATCATGCGCGTAGCGGAATCTCATGACTCGAGGTACACGGCCTTGAAAGGAGTATTTCGAAAAGTAGCCAAAAACTCATCAAACGCAATAGCATTCACTAATTGCGATCGAAGGTATCCATTTCCTCATAATCGATCTTTATATATTACTAGTGTCATAAACGGGGTATATTTTAAACGCATATTTTTGGATAGTGGGGCTTCTATCAATATCATGCCCAGTAAATCATTCTAAAGATTAGGGATCTCAGAAGACAAAACAGTCAGTCAACCGATAATAGTAATTGGTTTTGGTGGAGAGAGAAAGAAAATCTCGGGGTATATCACAGTGAACCTTGAGCTGCAGGGGGTTTACATGCTTGTCAAGTTCCACATTTTCGATGTGGACACGAGCTACCACGTTATCCTAGGGAGATCTTGGATGCACAGGTATGGTGCAATACCCTTCAATTATGATCAATGTGTTAAATTTCGTTGACAGGGAAAAGAAGTCACTATAGAAGCCACTCGAAAATCGTTTCATTAAGGAGAGACACATCTCGCGGATGCTATATTCTTCGACGAATTGTCGAAAAACAAAGCGATCACTGACAGGGCAGAACCGATCAAAATACCAAAGTGGAAAGAATTGAGCAAAGGAAAAATGGAGACACGTTCGAGCAGCAAGGCACTACGTCTAAGTCAGAGTCACCGACAAAGCTGGTGGAGGTTAGAGAAGGGGAGATACATATAAACAGGGGGGTTCATAACAGATCCTGCAAGACCTTGTCGTCCAAGCCTACCATTGAAGAACTCGGGTCATCATGGGCCACTTAAGCCATCTCCACCTCTAATTCCTGCTAGGCACGGGCAAGTTCAGACTCGACAGTTGCCAAGGAGAGTTTGGCATCAGATACCCGCTGGGTCGCTAAGCTTACTGAATGCTCCCTCTCATGAACTAGAGCGAATGCCTTAGAACGGCGAAGCGAAGAACAGGCCAACTCAAGTTTGGCATGTAACCTGGAAAGGTCCAATTTCATGAACTCCAAATCGCCAAGCGTGTTAAAAGCCCCTTCCAGCCTAGCTTGGCCTTGCTTCTTTACCAAAAAGTCCGATAACTGATGAACCAAAGAGCTTAACACATGGAGATTAAAGCTCGACAGCGCAGGGCTTCTTAAGTCGAAGTCGGCAAAAGTCGAAGGGTAGTGAGTGTGGATGGTCTCCAAAATCTGAAGAACCGATGAGCAGACTTTATGACCAAGAAAGTAGGTTTGGATCTCGTCAACATGATTGGCTCCCTCTAGGGAATCCTGCTCGGGTAGCAGAATGGCCCCCACCGTGGCCTCCACTCTCGGCCTGGGTTAAGCTGGCGCAGCATCAGGACCCTCCTCTCGTCGGTCGACCTCCTTTGTGTCTGAGTGCCTCACGGAGTATCCCTCGGCATAGGACTCCTCTGCCTCGAGAAACTAAAAGTTTAGTAGGGAATCTATGCGCGCGGGTGCTTTCATTTGGGCAGCTTCTCCTACTTTTACTTCGGTACCAAGTTGGGCCAACTTAGCAATAGCCTCGTCAGCTGAGGTATCGAAACCAGAGCCAGGCAGGGGAGGAGCTGTTTCAGGGCCTAATTAAGGGGGAGTGGAGCTATCTTTCTCGGGAGAACTTGCTGAGCCAACTTATTCTTCGACCGGCTCGAGGGAAGGTCTAACCAAGTGCCTCCGTCGGGGAAATGACAAGCGAGCTAGGGGGATATCATAATTTGACTCATCCTCGAAATTCGGCAGGCCAAGAGGAGATTAATGCAATGGGGCAGGGGGCAGACCCTAAGAAAAAAAATGATGCATAAAGGGCCGAGGGGATGAAAAAGCAAGTGTATATGTAAGATCCCACCAAAAAAAAGAGACATACCTGGCGTAAGTGCTTCGAAGGGCGCGCAAAAGCTGAGGAAAGACCTACCTCCTCGGGATGAGGATCTGTTGCGGTAGCACCAGCCCAGTATGCTCGGCACGACGTGTGGCTTGAACCATAGACCGGCTCACTCGGCACTCTATGACCCGCAATGGCTGAGCAACAATGATGCTGGGCGGAGCAACGCCACTCTCTGCGGCTAGGACAGCGTACTTGTTACGAGTCCCCCTTGAGTTTCTCTTTGCAGGTAGGCGGCAGGAGGTAATGGCCTGCAGTATAGGCACGACAACTGAGATCACGGGTTCGGTCACAAGGAAGCGAACAATTGAATCTAAGCTATTGCGTTAATAGGTAATGTAGCTTGGTGTGGAGCGTCTAACTCGACCACGAGAGGGCAACTCGATCGATGGGACGGCAAAGGGAAGAACCAAACCTCCGCGAAGAAAAAGCTCAAATCTTTTTGAAAAGGGAAGACTTCGGAAGGGGTGAGAGGGTACCCCTTGGTTGAAACCGAATTGGCGAGACACTCGATCAGGGAAATGAAAGGTCGAGCCCACGGCGTCTTTTGTGATGAAAGGAATGTAACCAGGAAAGAGCATGGAAATCATAGTCAGGTGCACACTCTAAATGGCAGTAGCTGTCTCCAGGTCAAGAACTTCTGGAGAGTCAAAATAAATGTTGGGGATGATTACCCCGCGACGAATCGTTGTGTAAGGACGAGCTTTGAAGAAGTTGGAGCTATGAAAAAAAGACATGATATTTTTGGAAGTACTCAGCCCATTCCAACGAAGTATCAAAGGGGCGGTGCACGCTATCTCCTCTTCAACGATGAGACTATCTAGGCCAACCCTGCGAACCTTCTTCTTGGAAGGGAGACTACGAGGCTGAGGAGCAAAATCTGGAAAACGCTCATAAAGCACTGCTTGTAAGAAGGACGAAGCGAGGAAGGTGGCAACATCATACCAACCTATAAAATGCTCCATCTCCAACTTTACGAGTTCGAGTCGACGATATAGTGTGCCGAGGAAGAGTAAGGCAAGTGGAACTTCATCGCCTCGGGCCAGCCAAACTGCTAAGGGAAACACCAAAGGGCTGACACTATCAGCAGGAGCCCCGGGAATAACGAAGGTAGATAAGAATAAGGAGATAAAAGCAGAAAGAAATAGTTCTCTCCTATAATAGTCGCCGGGGAATTCCACTCGGTCCACCTACGTGCACTTTGGCTGTACATCCTTGAAGAAGAGGAGAACCCATGAAGCATAAGTCGACTTGGGGCTAGGGCGCCAGGTGGGAAGCGCAACCCCGTCGTCATTAAAGTAACTACCATAGTTAACCGAGCGAGTAAGGCACGTGCGTAACTCGACCACCATAGCAATATCAGCCTCTGACAAACAATCTAGGTCGAAGGCAGTCAACCCACGAACAGAGAGGTGCAACAGGATATAGACATCCCGAGGTGTAGGTGTCCACTCGCCCCATGGGATAACGAAGGTATGAGAGTCGACACTCCAGTACGAAATAAGGGCTTCTAAGCTACCAGTGCTCTGACGTAGATTGAGGGTTTGAGAAATAACAACAGCAAAAAGGAGGCCAACACGGTCCATAAGCCCGCGGTAATTATCGTCATTTATCATTTCATTGACTCATTCGAACCATCCGTGGGCCAGGCCAGAAGGGGTTTTAAACTATAAAAAAGAAAAAGGGTAGTCTCCCTACTCAATTTGGGAGCGAACGATCGAAGCAGGTGTAATCATCTCCACTCCCGTTGGGTAAGTATCAGGTCCCAATAGATGAGGGTGATCAACGACAGGAGTAGCAGGGGAAAGACGGTCTATGGCTCGCCAGAAAGAATCTCCTTTTCCTCCAAGAAAAGGGGCGAATTGCCATTCTGTGGCAGGTGAGACAGAGTGAGCCTCCAGATGGGCCCCACCACCATTGAATGAAGCTGACGAACGCCATGGACGGGCGGCCATAGGTGCTGATATGAAGAAAAGATTGAAGAGGAAGAAGGGATTGAGAGGCTCTAGAAAAGGTAAAAAATGAAGTGGGACCCAAAGCACTATTTAAAGAGCAAAAAATGAATGCGAAAGGGCGAGGTACATTGAATACATCGGCTCAAAGGAACCAAAGCGACGCAACAACTGGAAGTCAGGTGCACGCGCACGAGTTGGCGCGTGTGTCGCACGCGCGAAAAAAAGAAGTGAAGTCGAGCAACTTGCGCACGTGCACGGAGCAAAATGTTGATAACTGCTATCGCGAGAATATTAAGATTTGGGTGTATCTTAACCTCGAATCACTCGAGTATGCAGCTCAATACCACTAGGGACTATGTATCCAGATGAGTGAGGAATGTCGAACAAAGACGGTGGGACTAGTTTTAGGGCTCGAGTCACTTGACGCCTCTGCAGCTCGAACTCAAGCTACTGACCTTTCAGTAGCTCGGATAACCAACTTCATGTCACTACTTCAGGTTGTAAGCACTCAGGAGAGTCGAGCAACTCGACCCCCAGGTACGGGTCGTTGTAGAAAAGCTATCGAATGATTTGAAATAGCCCAAGCAACTTGAAGATCGAATAACTAGGGGTTGATTGGCTCGAGTTGTGTATAGCTTGGCTAGTCGAGTAAACCAAAGATGCAAGTGGTTCGACCAGTAGACTCGGATGACCCAAGGTTGGGATGACTGGCAAGCCCGAGCAATTCAATAGGCTCTATAAAAGACTTAATCATTTCATATGGGAAATCAAACCACCAAAGTACCAACAGCTCAGGTTTTCGAACAACTATATAAAAGACTATGTAGTATTTCATTGCACAAACTATGAAATAAAGCTCCTATTACAGACAAAGACATTCTGTAGCATAGACTGTGAAGCATAGCACAGACTATGACAGTAGCTCTGACTACTTGACTATACTCCCATGGCACAGACCATGAAGACAGCACAAACTGTATTATTTCCATGACGTAGGTCATGAAGACAGCACAGACTGTAACGCAGCTCTAACTATCTATTCATCAAGACATAGCACCGACTATGTGGCTCAACACAGACTGAACAGTCAAGATATAACACATACTATATGAATATAGATTCCTTTGAGAATCGAGAGACTGTCCCAGAGACAATGAAGACAATGGCAGTACAGTCCTGCACGGGACGTTGGGAGACATGTGGTTTGGTGGTTAAGGAAATGATTTGTCAGACTATGAGAACCTCCCACTCAAGTCACTCGAATGACCCCCGAGTCACTCGACCCGAGTGGGTCGGATATTAGACCCAAGTGGGTCGGATACCCACGGGGCACCTGTTGGCCGACTTAGTTGAGTTGGAGTAGAATACTACCTGGTCGATTGTCGGATAGAATCTCTTGATTCCCCGAGATCACCTTTCATGATCTAATTTATCTCTTAAAGAATCCTATCCCAATTCTAACATAACTCCTCTGAGTGTTATAAATAGGAGAGATAGTGATGCTTTCGGGATACTCAGATTTTGGTAGCCAGCTAACTCGTTCATACTGCCAATATTACATTTTCAATTAGCCTTATTCTTCACCCAACTTTGTCTCTCTTCGTTTTGTACTTCTGATCACTTTGCATATTTCATCTCTCTAGTTATTTTTTGAAATTATTCTAAAAGAACCCATACAATGTTAAATATAGAACTTTATGTATAAGTAATTTTCTCGATCGTCTTTAATATAATTCAGGCATAATTTGGTTAATTTTTTAGCATAGTTTGAGGGTGCATTGATTGAGTTGCATGGCCAGCTGATCATGTAGATCCAAGGATAACTTTCTCCTTCGTTGTTCAAATTTTATTTTTTACTATAATTTATATGACATTTGTACTTTTAAATAAAACTCGATTGCTGTTCAAATTTTATTTTTTACTATAATAAATTTATATTACATTTACTTTTTGTCAAATTACTTGCTCTCTTTTATTATTCATTCTTAATTAACTCTAATTAATATAATTTAAATTATTATTTAAGTCGTTTACATTTAGCCCAATAAATTTTTCGTCCAACGTCTAGTGAGACATACCAGTACATGTTCATCGACCTAGTAGAGTTCTAGGTGAAAAATTATTAGATACTACTGGAATACTATGTAAGCGATGGCACGTGTTACTCCGGATAAATAAATGATCGCAACCTATATAATTTAGGTCGCCCTTTGTCTCCTAATCACCCAACAAGGTGAGTCATCATATTTCTACCGTAAAATTTGTTGCTATCATATTGGACAAAAGTAACACGTGAACTTGCCATGTGATAATTTGAGAGCACCGAATAATTACTCGTCGTTAGGTAAATAGTGGTTGTGTGGTGGGTAAACAATTAGAGAACAAGAACACATCAAATGAAAAACAGTTAAGGACGAAATTAAAGAATTAAGAAATATTAGTTGGCCATATTAAAGGAGAGATATTAGTATAGGGACCTATCAATAGTTTTTAGTTTAAAATATCTAATTGGTTTATTCAATTTAATAAATAATATCTTTACAAATGGGAGTAAAATTATATACATTCTATCCTTATCAAATCTTGCTGCGAGAATCTCGTACGTTGAGTTGTTCTTTTTAGTTTTTTTAAGAAATAACCTCCATTATATTGCCAATGAGATCCAATAAAATAATATACTCATCCATTGAAGGTTAGGCCTTGTTTGGTTTTGGCTAAAGAAGTTGGGCTTCTAGTCTTTTTGTAGCGAATTAAAATCACTTTTTAGGCCTTGTTTGGCTCCTAGCTTTAAGCCGATCGAGCTTGAAGCCAAAATGAGCTTTAAATCTCGTTTCTCATAGGGGTCTACAAAAAATCCGAAAGAACTGGTAAACCGAATTAGACCGGCCTGAACAGTACGATTTGATCCGATTCTATATAAAAAATCTTTAGTTCTGGTTCTCAATTTTTGAAAACCATTGTATATAGTCTGGTTCTCGATTTTTTTTAAAGAAAAACCTTCTAACCATACCAGACCATTTTTTGTAAGAGTATATATATTTTATAATTTATATTCCTTATTTTTTTTAAAGTCACCTTAATAATTGTAATCTAAGGATTATGTGAGCACACTTAACATATAATTATGGGAACACAAAAAAATTCACAGCACATACCGAGATGCATCCATAAAGATTATTATCTAGTCCAAAAACTCTCTTAAACCTCCCAGTAGAACTCATGTTGATCAGGAGTGTTTTCCAATCAAATTTCCAAGTTGTTGCTTCGACATAAAATATTTTCTAGGTTCAACTCCATAATCAAGTTCAAGATATAACAACTAACACGTTATACATAAACATATGATATAACTAAGCACATGGGCTTTGAATAAGTATATACTCGACTTAAATTCTACAAAACCATGTAGTAAGCCCAAATGTGGCATAGTCACTTTTAACAGTTATAGGTATTCGAACTTAGAATTCTGATACCATATTGTCATGCCTCAAACTTTTTAAAAAAAATTCTAAGTGTTAAACTTTTAAGAAAACTTTGGCAGAGTCTTCCCTATTTTTCGGATAACCCAACGATGCTAACCATTTACAAAATAACCTGTAGTAATCGCAAGTAACTTAATATGTGCAAGCAATGCCTAAATCTCAACAACAATACCACAACACAATTATAAACTTTATGTTAGTTCAGGTAACCCAAGAAGAGGGTGAATTGAGTTTTAAAATAATAATAACAATTTAAAAGACCTTTTTCAAAACCTTTTGATTTCTCAAATAGATATATCAATATATATAACAGCAAAAAAATTAAAGAGGTTAGGGAGAGAAAAATTGAACTAGACACCAAGATTTATAGTGGTTTGACTTCTTCCAAATCTACGTCCACTCCCCTTGAGAATATCCACTAGGATCGAATGTTTCACAGGCACATTCAAAAGCTTTTTACAGCTTCAAGAAGATCTTACAAAATAATTTCTATTTTTTCTAATCTGTCTTTAGCTCTTCTTTAAAGATGATCACTCACACTCTTAAATGATCAAGAGTGACTCACCCTCTAATACAATAAATGTGAGAATCAAAGATTCACTAACTCACTCTCTTTACAAATGATTAGAAATAAATGAGTAATAAAGAGCGAGAATCGGCTAGAGGAGTAAATGAGCAATAAATATTTTCTTAAAAATTTTGAGCTTTTGATTCAAGCAATAGAACAGTGTCCAGGTCTTTTGTGAGATCTTGACCATTTTTAATTTTTGCAACGTTTCGACGTGTTGTTTATTATTTTTACAATAGCATGTTTATGTGCGTTTTATGCATGTTCAAGCTTAGAAATGCATGTTGGGTTGGAAACCGGGACCGTTGGGTGTTGCGGTGTGAGATTTTTTTTTTTTTTTTTTTTAAAGATATTTTCGTGGCCTATAAATATCTAGCCTTAGATAATTTGGAGGAGATATATTCTTTTGGGAAGCTTGGTGGCTAAGTTTTCTTTTTCCAAACAAAAACCTCTGTCTTCTCTCTAGATTTTCTTGGGGCTCGGGCTTTATTTTTGGCGATCGAGTAGCGGATCCTTGCTATCGGCATCAAGGGCTACGCGTTCATCCAGACGGAATTTCATTTTGACGAAGTCTGTTTTTCACGAACTTCGAGGCGTCGAGTTTTTAACTCAACGAGGTAGGATCCTAGATTATTTTGTCTTTAAAGAGTGCTACCTGTAATTATATGAGTTTTTACCGTTTAAAAATGTTTGAAAAGTTGGATTTTGGGTTCAAAATCACTTTTGGGTTGATTTCGGTTGGAGGAAAAAGGGGTTTGAGGCTTTCCTTTCGGTGTATCTTCGTTGTTTTGGGTTTGTGTATGCTCGTGGGTTGTTAATGGAGTGTTTGGTTGGTTTTATTTGGGGCTGAGAAGCTATTTTCGTAGCTTGGGTTTGATTTTCACCATCGCCTGTAGCCTGTTCTAAAATTTGAAAATTTTGCTTTTTGTGTCGACACATTTTCTGTTTGTGTCGACCCCTCTGATGTTTGTGTCGACACCTTTCCATTTGTGTCGACCCTTTTCAGGTTGTTTGTGGTTGACGCTTTAGCGGTTGATTACAGTGAACTCTCGGTTGTTTTGTGTCGACACCAATTTCTGTTTGTGTCGACACCTTTTGCTGTTGGTTTCGACACATTTTCTGTTTGTGTTGACACATTTTCCCTTATGTTGGCGTTGTGCATTATGTTGCTGTTTGTGTCGACACATTTGCCGTTTGTGTCGACACCTCCGCTATTTGTTTTGACACATTTTCTGTTTGTGTCGACACCTTCGCTGGTTGTGGAACCTTTTTCTTTTGGTCATATCTTTCTCATCCGGACTCAAAATTGGGTCGTTTTTGTATTCAAATTGAAGCCCCGGAAGTCTTCTTTTCAATGGTACCTCTCTCACAATAAAATTGTTTTTGAAGAAAAAGTTATGATCAAAAGAGTGAGGGTATGTCAAGATTTCCAAACTATTTTTCACCCGTTTTTTGCCAAATGATTGGGAAAAGCTTATTTTCCATCCTTAATGGATCTTTTTATCAAATTTCTTGTAACTTGGGAGTTTGTTGGGGGATGATGTGGCGGTTGGCCTTCGGGTCTTTTATACATGTTTAATGTATAACTGTTTGAAGTGCTTATACATCATGCGTTATGTTTAAACCTTGTTTCGGATAAAAAGCATGTTTTACGCTTTCCTAGTTTATTACATGATATAACTTTGGATGTTCGGTTTTCAATGGGTTTTCTTGAAAATGGTGGAAATTGTTGTTTTGTGAAAAATCTCAACATTTTATGTTTTGGAGGTTTGGATCTAATCCTTGGGGTTGAGTCTCAGGTTTTGAAACGTTTTGTTGAAAACGGAAAAAAACATTTTGAAATATTTTGGTTTGATCTCCATGGTTTCATGGATTGGATCTTTTGCTTATACATGCGTTGTATAACTGCTTTTGGGAAAAACATTTGTGAAATGATTTGTTTGATCTCCATGTTGATGGATGGATCTGTATATACATGTATAATGTATATTTGAGAAAGGTTTTGTAGTTGATGCTACAGTTTGATTTTTAGAAGATTATCTAGATGTACCGAGATGACGGGTATTTAGCACGAGTTGCCCTTGGTGAAAGTTCGAAAACGTGCGCAGTGTAGGTACCTTTGTATCCTTTGGGGTAGTTCCCGTAAAGAAGGTTGGTTTGGGTGCTCTTTTCCCTCAGGTTGTCAGGCCCATAAAGTTAGCTTTTACGTTGTGGTGCTCCGTATAGAATCTGTCATTACATAGCAGGTCTTAAATGTTCAGGACTAGGTAATGGGCAAGATTTTATAGTTGTTACCTCTATCCCCGTGTAATGGAGTCGGTACATAAGATCATATTCTTCTTCTTTTTCACGATGGTACATTCCATGAGGAAACAATATTTTTTATTACTGTTTTTCCTTAACCATGGTTGGTTATTTGCAATATTTGCATTGCATGATTTGAAGGATGAAAACATGGATTTTATGTTAATAAAACTATTTTGGAAAACTTGTGTAGTCTGATGGGAAAGCTAGGGGTTTGTGAAAAACCCTTTTGGGTTGTGGTTGAGTTAGCTCCCACTGTATGATTGCATATCCTACTTTACAGCTTTATTGTTTGTTTCTATTGGGTTTCGGCTCACAGTGTGGAATTTTGCTATAAAACCATTTTCAGGTGAACATATGGAGTTGACCTAGATGCTTGAGGTGATGGAGGACTCGCAGTAGTTTCCTGTTTTGACATGTACTTTTACATGTGATGCCTGTTTTAGAAGGCAAATTTGTACACCTTGAGGCGATATAATTATTCATGTATGAACTGCATGTTTATTGTTTATGAGAGCTAAATTATGGAGATCTTTTATCCAAATGTTGTATAACTTTTAGTTGATGGTTTTCCAACTGCAAATTTTATTTTCTTAAATGGTTTTTGGTGGGCTTTCGCATGACCCTGGTGTTTGGGGCGTGACAAATTGGTATTAGAGCTTTGGGTTTGAATACCTATGAGCCATGAGAAAGATGGTGCATCACCTTGTGAGGATGTGTGTGTGCTTGGTTGCATGTTGATGTTGTGTATATGTGAGTATGGAGGTTGAACCTTAAGATTGATTAGTCTTGCCTTCGGACGTTTGGATTAACAAACTTGGGAGCTAAGTTAGAAATGCGTTTCACAGATGTGACTTCTAGTAAGGAATCTGAGTAGGTTATCCAAAGTGACGCGCCATTCTTGTCGGTTCTCCTTGGTATCGATGTTGTGTCTGCATAATCTTTGTGGCTATGTAGTAGCATGATTATGTGGTATGTGTTAGAATAACATGATAGATCGACCT
>JAUMHN010405880.1:0-15140 GCA_032360265.1 Heliamphora ciliata
TTTTCTTCTTTAATGAACCAAACGTTTCTTTGGCACTTATGCTTAGGTCATATTAATCTAAAAAGGATAAACAGACTGGTAGCAGATGTACCTTTGAGTTCATTGAAAGTGGAGATACTTCCAGTCTGTGAGTCTTGCTTAGAGGGTAAGATGACCAAGAGGCCTTTTTCAGCCAAAGGCTATAGAGCTAAAGAACCGCTAGAGCTGGTTCATTCTGATGTATGTGGTCCTATGACAATTCGAGCTAGAGGTGGCTTTGAATACTTCGTCAGTTTCATTGATGACTACTCAAGGTATGGATACATTAACCTGATGCACTGTAAGTCTGAATGCTTTGAGAAATTTAAAGATTTCAAGGCAGAGGCGGAGAAGCGTCTGGATAAAAGTATCAAATCACTATGATCCGGTCGTGGTGAAAAATACCTCTTTAGAGAGTTTAAGGACGACTTGTCATCAGAGAGAATTACATCCTAATTGACTGCACCTAGCACTCCATAGTAAAATTTTGTAGCAGAAAGAAAGAATAGGGGACACTCTTATGAAGATGGTAAGGTCAATGATGAGTTATTTAATTTTACCTGATTTGTTTTGGAGACTCGCTTTAGAGACAGCGACTTACATTTTGAACATGATACCTTCTAAGTTAATATCTTTTACTCCAATAGAATTGTGGACCGAGCGTAATCTTAGTTTGAAACACATTCGGATTTGGGGGGGTCCAACACATGTGTTGAAAGGAAATGCAGGTAAGTTAAAACTGAGGATAGAAGTCTGTTTTTTTGTGGGGTATCCCAAGGGAATGAAGGGTGGTCTATTTTATAATCTTAAGGATCAGAAGGTCATTGTTAACACCATTGCCCGATTCTTAGAAGATGATTATATTATGGATCACAGGCCCAATAGCAAAATTGTTCTGGAAGAACTGAGAGAAAATACTAGTAGAACAGAAGAAGAACCACAAGTCACTAATATTCCATTACCTCGTCGTAATGAGAGGATTATCGGGACATGTGAAAATCAAGAACAGGGTGCTGATGCACATGTTTTAGATTTTGCACAACCTGTTACTACTAGTACACAGACATAGGTAGTGCCTCGTCGTAGTGGGAGGATTGTTCATCAACCTGATCGGTATATATTCTTGAGAGAGTCATTTGACAACATCCCGATAGAATTGGATACCGAGCCCTATAACTACAATGAAGCACAACAAGACAAAGATGCAAATCTTTGGCAAAGGGCTATGAATTCAGATATGAAATCTATGTATTCCAATCAGGTCTGGGAACTTGCAGAACCACCCGAAGGGATAAAATCCATTGAATGCAAGTGGATCTACAAGAAGAAGAGAGGAGTAGAAGGGAAGGTTGAAACCTTCAAAGCTAGACTTGTTGCTAAAGGGTTCACTCAGAAAGAAGGGATCGACTATGAGGAGACCTTTTTGCTGGTAGTCATGCTTAAGTCTATCCGGATTCTCTTATCCATTGCCGCACATTTCGATTACGAAATGTAACAAATGGATGTCAAGACAACTTTCCTTAATGGAAGTCTTGACGAGTGTATCTATATGATACAATCAAACGGATTCATTACAAAGGGCTAGGAGCATATATTGTGCAAGCTTAAGAGATCCATTAATGGACTTAAGCAGGCATCGATGTCTTGGAACACTCGATTTGATCAAGCTATAAAGTCTTATGATTTTGATCAATGTTCAGATGAGTCCTATGTGTACAAGAAGCGTGACGGAAGCGTAGTGATCTTTTTAGTACTTTTTGTAGATGTTATCTTGCTCATGGCAACAATGTGGGGGCATTATCTACGGCTCAAGTATGATTATTTAGGCAATTCGATATGAAGGACTTGGAAGAAGCCAGTCACATTCTTGGGATCAAGCTTGTGCGAGATCGAAAACAAAGGATGTTGGGCTTATCACAAGCAAAGTATATCGATGATATCCTTGCTCGTTTTATCATGCATGATTCCAAGAAAGAGTTTTTTCCTTTCAGGCATGGAATCACTTTATCCAAGGATCAGTGTCCTAAGACACTTGATGAGATAGAAAAGATGAAGGCAGTTCCTTATGCTTCGGCAGTAAGATTCCTCATGCATGCTATACTTTGCACTAGACCTGACATCTGCTTTGCCGTTGGCACGGTTAGAAGATATCAGTCTAACTCAGGACAGGAGCATTGGACTGCGGTAAAGAACATAATCAAGTACCTAAACAGGACTAAGGATTATATATTGGTTTACCAAGCAGACAGTCTAGTACCTTTGAGGTACACAGACTCAGATTTCTAGTCTGACAGGAATTCTCGTAAGTCTACCTCAGGATATGTGTTTACCTTAGGAGGTGGAGCTATAAGTTGAAAAAGTATCAAGTAGTTCTGCATTGTTGATTCCACCATGGAGGCCGAGTATGTGGCAGCTTCTGAAGCAACTAAGGAGGCCGTTTGCCTTAGGAACTTCCTATTGGATCTAGATGTAGTACCTTCAGTTCAGTCGGCTATTATACTTTACTATGACAATAACGGAGCAGTTACAAACTCGAAGGAGCCAAGGGTCCAAAAGAAAGGCAAGCACATTGAGCATAAGTATCACCTGATATGAGAAATTATACAGAGAGGTGATGCTACTATGGCCAAGATTGCATCCGGAGACAACCTTACAGATCATTTTACAACGAACTTAGCAGTTAAGACTTTTGATAGTTATGTAGAGGGCATGAGAGTCAGATGTATGGCAGCATGGTTTTGAATATAAGTGGGAGATTGTTAAGGTTGGTATACTGAAAATTATATTTTTAGTATTTAATTTTAATTAATTTTTTATTTTATGAGGTTCTTTATGAGCAATGTATGTGTATCATTTTTACTGTTATGCATGGATGTCCGATATTCTATATAATATTTAATCTGGTGTGTAGAGTACGGCTTGCACACAGAAGATCAGATTTTAGGTTCTTGCAGAATATAAGTTTTATGTTTACAGTTTAGATGAAAATGGACATACCATCGGTACGACTGTTGTACGGAATTTTAGTAGGCCTGTCTTGGTTACGAGGAACAGATAATAGCATCGTCTATCGTTCTGACTCTCTGTACTAGTACATTTTGTGTGTATTAAACAGGACATTTGGGGTAATTAATTTTGTACTGACTATATAAATTAATTCACACTCCAAGATTATTATGAATAGTGCTTATCTTTTTAATCTTGAAATAATTATTGATTTTACATATATTTATTATTCATTATTTTGATTCATTAGAGGGTACGATCTTTTATGGGTCTATATTCCCAGTGAGTTGGATAGAAGAATTATTTATATGGTAAATATTAATTATTGACGGAATTCACGTGTCGAAAGATCAAAATTGACGATACCCCTTAAGGAAGCTTATAAGTTTTGACCAGGCCAAACTCTGCAGGTGGATTTAATTATCTGGTAGTCAAATAAGTTAAGCGAAAGGGCTTAAGAAATATCAAGATGCCGATTAAATTAAATTATTAGTAATTAAATTTAATTGGCGGGTATCGGTAATCTTAACGTGGGGAGAAATTGTAAGTATTTAATAGCAGGTGCTCAATGCAAGAAGGTCTTGAGATTACGGGTCAGAGTGCAATTATAGTTTTTAAGTGGTGTGAACTGTAATTCAGTGTTTTATAAAAATTACAAAAACCGCTACGTCTTTTCATAATTGCAAAAACTGCTGGTAGGTATCTGTGTTCCACTAGAAATCTTACTCATAATTACTCTCTAGGTCCCCACTGTAACCCTATATATATACGGGTAGACTGAACCAATTTGAGATCAGATAGATTATATATCATATATCATATTTTTTTGTTTTTCAAGAAAAAAGATATCGGAGTTCTGCCGGTACGAGTTCTCGATAGACCGTAACCCACACTATATTCGAGAATCGCATAAGAGAATACAGTAGAAGATTTGACTGGAGTTTCAATTCGAAATCAAGTCATAGTTGAAGATTAGATTAACAAAAGGTATTCTTCTAAATTAACTTTGGTTGCACGGGTTTATTTTGATCGTTCGACGTCAAAATTTTTTTCTGAATCCCGTTTCGGCGTTTGCCAATTCAGTTAATTTTTTATTGAAAATCGTTTACAAAAATAATAATCTTGGAAGTTTTACCTTCAACAGTTTAAAGACATATTTGGATTTGGGAGGTGTTCAACACACGTGCTGAAAGGGAACGTGGGTAAGTTGGAACCAATAACGGAAGTCAATTTTTTTGTGAAGGATCCCAGAGGAGCGAATTGTGATTTGTTTTATAATCCTAAGGATCAGAATGTCATTGTCAGTACCAATGCCTGTGGCTTTGGGATTTGGAGGTTAAAAATGAGAGAATTCAAAGATGTTTTGAAAAATACTTTAACACCTTGAAAATCAACTTTTCAAAACCCCTTTTGTTGAAAATAGAGTCGCCACTTAGTTTTTGAGAAAATTTAAGAAAAACAAAATTGGCTACTGATACTTAAAACGTTAACCAGAGAAAGAGGGTTCGGGGGCTAAGGTACGAATTAGAAAAGGTGTTAGGCACCTCGTTCGTCCAACCGTAAGGTTGGCCTCTAGTAATCATCATTGGTTCTTTTAATATGATTTCTCAAATGCATGCAAATAAAAAAAATAGGGGTGAAGAGAGAACATTCAAAATCAAGTATAAAAATACATAAAATATGTACATAACACTCCAAATCAAAGCAAATAAAATGGTAAAATTCATAGTCCTATGGCATGCAATAATGCAGGAATGTAATTAAAATGAGTTGACCAAATTAAACCCGACAACTCCAAAGGGATAGAAAATAGAGTTAGAAGGACCGGGGATCCAAGCAAAATACCTGAATGGCTTAGGAATCCTCAACTTAGGGAATGTGGGTGAGCAATTTGATCTTCAGGCGATGATCCAAGCTAGGGTTTGGGACAGTCGGAGGCTCGGATCTCAGTATTTTGGCAGGGCTTCGGCGTCGGGGATCGAAATCGCTCGGTATGTCGGCAGAGTCTCTCTCACTCAAAATTCATAGTGAAAACATACGATGGGGTATGGTATTTATAGAATTCTTCAACCAATGAGGTATTGCCATGTTTTGGGACACGTCGAGCCATTTGGAGTTGGTGGCCGCCACAATGCAAGTTGGCGGCCGCTAGGTTGGAAAAGGTTCCACAAGGTTCTATTAGCGGCCGCCATAATGTGAGTTGGCGGTCACCATGTTGGAGTTGGCGGCCGCCACTTTTGGCTAGGGTTTTCAAGAGGTACTATTGACGGCCGCCGCAATGAACATGGCGGCTGCCACTTCTGACAATGACTTGGGTAACAAGTTATCGATGGTTTGGTACAATTTCATTAGTTTTGGAGATTTTGAAGGTTTTTGATGACTGGGTTCAAATATCGAGCTTGGATCAACTCCCGAGGATCGTACTAAGGCATTATTCCACCTGTTTTCATCATCGGATTCGCCTAAGATTAGACAGGGTCAAATTGGGGTGTCTACAATGCCCGATTCTTAGAAGAGAACTATATAATGAACCACAAGCCCAAGTGTAAAATTATTCTAGAAGAACTGAGAAAAAATACTAGTAGAACGGAAGAGGAACCAAGTGTCATCGACATCCCATTACCTCGTCGTAGTGGAAGGAATATCGAGACACCTGTCAATTCTGAACCAGATCAGAGTGCTACCACAAATATGCCGATTTTACAACCAGGGGTGCATGTAGATGATGGTACACATGGTTTAGAATCAGCACAGTGTATCACTAATAGTACACAAAGGCAGGTAGTGCCTCGTCTAGTGGGGGGGTTTTTCATCGACCCGGTCGGTATTTCTTGGGGGAGTCTTTCGACGAGATCTCGATAGAACTGGATAACGAACCCTACAACTACAATGAAGCACTCCAAGACAAAGACGTAGATCTTTGGCAAAAAGTTATGAATTTAGAGATGAAATTTATGTAATCCAATCAGGTCTAGGAACTTGTAGAATCACCCGAAGGGGTAAAATCCATCGGATGCAAGTGGATCTATAAGAGGAAGAGAGGAGCAGACGAAAAGGTGGAAACGTTCAACGTTAGGCTTGTTGTAAAAGGGTTCACTCAGAAAGAAGGAATCAATTATGAGGAAACCTTTTCGCCGGTAGCCATGCTTAAGTCTATCCAAATTCTCTAATTCATTGCAACTCCTTTTCATTATGAAATTTGGCAAATCGACGTCAAGATAGCTTTTCTTATGGGAAGTCTTGACGAATGCATCTAAATGATGCAACCAAACGATTTTATAGCAAAAGGCTAAGAGCACATGTTGTGCAAACTTAAGAGTTTCATTTATAGACTTAAGAAGGTATCTAGATCTTCGAACACTCGGTTTGATTAAACCATTAAGTCTTATGATTTTGATCAAAATCCTGACGAATCCTGCGTGTACAAGAAGCGTGGTGGTCTTTCTAGTACTTTATGTGGATGACATCTTACTCATTGAAAACAATGTGGGAGTATTATCCTCAGTTAAAGTATGATTTATCTGGGTAGTTTGATATGAAAGACTTGGGAGAAGCCAGCCACATCTTTGAAATCAAGCTTATGTGAGATTGAAAATCGATGATGCTTGGCTTATCACAAGCTAATTATATCGACACCATTCTTACTCATTTTAGCATGCAAGATTCTAAGAAATAGTTTTTCCCTTTCATGCATGGAATTACTCTATACAAGGATTAGTGTCCTAAGACACCTGATGAGATAGAGAAGATGAAGGCAGTTTTTTATGCTTCGGTAGTGGGAAGCCTAATGTATGCTATACTGTGCATTAGATCGGATATTTATTTTGTTATTGACATGGTTAGCAGATATCAGTCTAATTTAGGACAAGAGTATTGGACAACAGTAAAATATATAATCAAGTACTTGAAAAGGACTAAGGATTATATATTAGTTTACCCGGCAGAGAGTCTAATACGATTGGGGTACACGGACTCAGATTTTCAGTCAGATAAGGATTCCCATAAGTCTACCTCGGGATATGCATTTACCTTGGGAGGTGGAGTTATAAGTTAAAGGAGTATCAAGTAGTCCAATATTGTTGATTCCACCATAGAGGTAGAGTACGCGACAACTTTTGAAGTAGCCAAGGAGGTCGTTTGGTTTAGAAACTTCCTGTTAGATTTGGATGTGGTGCCTTCAGTACAGTCAGCTATTACACTTTATTATGACAATAAAGTAGTAGTTTCCAACTCGAAAGAACCAAGAGCCTACTAGAAAGGAAAGCACATCAAGCGTAAATATCACCCGATATGAGAGATTATACAGAGGGGTGATGTTACCGTGACCAATATTGTATCGGCGGACAACCATGTATATCATTTTACAAAAAGCCTACCAGCAAAGACTTTTGATAGTTACGTAGAGGGTATGGGAGTCAGGTGTATGATAGTATAATTTTGCGTATAAGTGGGAGATTGTCAGGATCGTATATTAAAAATCATGTCTTTTATTATTTTTAGTATTTAATTTTATTCATTAATAAAATTATATTTTTTAATTTATGAGAATCTTTATGAGTAATGTATGTGGTTTTATTATTTATTTAATATTAATGCACGGGTATCTTTTATTTTACACAGTATTTAATCTGGTGTGTACAGTTCGGTTTACACACAGAAGACCTGATTATCGGTTCTTGCAAAATATAAGTTTTCAATTTACGGCTTAGAAGGAATTAGACACACCATCGGTACAGCTATAAAACAGAGTTTTAGTAGATCTGTCTAGGTTACAGGGAATAAATAATAGTTTTGTCTATTGTTTCTACTCGCTGTGCTAGTACACTTCGTGTGTATTGAACATGATCACGTTGAAGTAATTAATTTTATATTGACTATATAAATTAATTTACACCCCATGGTTATTATGAGTGCTTATACTATTAATCCCAAAATAATTAATTATTTACATATATTTCATATTTGTTATTTTAATTTATTAAAGAGTGCGATCTTTTATGAGTCTATAATCCCAGTGAGTTGAATAACAATATTAAGTATATGTTGAATATTAATATTGACAGAATCCACATTTCGAGAGATCGAAATTGACGATACCCCCTTAAGGAAGCTTATAAGTTTTGACTGAGCCAAACCATACAGGTAGATTTTTACTTATCCGACAGTCAAATAAGTTAAGCAGGTAGTCTTAAGGGAGTATATACCAAATTTTATTTTGATCGTTTGACATCAAAAAGTTTTAATTTGGAGCCAATTTTGGCGTTTTCCCATTCAATTGTTTTGGCTTAAATTATGTTCGAATCAATGGATCTTCGCAGTATAGCATTCAACACGACAGTGATACCATCTATGTACAGTTTCAAACGCTAGCCATTGACTGTAAGATGCTTGCCCGAGTGAAGATTAAGCAGCTGGTAGAACCGTGAGGGTAGACGTGTGTCACCAAAAACGGGCAATCCCATCGGGATTGGAGTTTTCCTTGAAATAACTACATCTTGGAGTTGAACAACCACACCTTTTGGTTGGGCACAAACAACTTTCAACGCATGTGTTTATCGTGGAAGGCTTTCATTCGAGCTTTGTAGGTGTGGGAGTTCTTGTATGCCTTGTTACGGATTTCTTCGAGCTCGCTGAGCTGAAGCATGTGGTGGGTGTCGGCATTAGCCATATCGAAGTTATAGGTTTTGATGGCTGTGACGCCGGGATTTTTGAGGTTGTTTTGAAACATATTTCAAAAATAAGGGAATTTAAAAATGTTTAAAAAATATTTTAACACCTTGAAAACTAAAATTTGAAAATTTCTTTTTGTTGAAAATGGAGTCGCCACTTAGTTTTTGAGAAAAACTAAAAACAAAATGGATACTAATCTTTAAAATGTTTAACTAGAGAAAGAGAGTTCAGAGGTTAAGGTATGAATCGGAGAAAGTGTTAGGCACCTCGTTCGCCTAACTATAATGTTGGCCTCTACTAATCATCATTGATTGTTCATAAGATTTCTCAAATGTAAGCAAATAAAGAAAATAAAAATAAAGAGAGAATATTCAAAATTAATTATGAAAAATATATAACATATGTACGTAACACTCCAAATCAGAACAAATAAAAGGATAAAATCCTAAGTCCTGTGGCATGCAATTTCTAACTAAAGGATGCATAGAGCACACCGGCATACAATTTCATCAAAGTAAACTAAACTATCATAATTTGAATAAAAAGTAAAATATGTTAGAAATTGTTAAAATTACCTAAATATGGATTGCTAACAAGAAATAAATTAAACTATCCTAAGCATGGTTTCAAATAGGGACACTAAAATATACATATCACCAAAATACACCAAGCTAGCATTACACATGATGAATATGTAAAGAAAATAAAAGATGCATAAAAATTCTATAAAAAAAAAATTTACACAAGAAACTTATACTAAAAAAAAAGGTTAGAAAATGACTAAAAAGGAAAGGTAGTTATTCACATTTGTATTTTAAAAGAAATAAGAGAAAATTGAAATAAAAGGAAAAATGAAAGAAAATGAAAAGAAAAGAGAACAAAAGAGAAGGAATTTGCAATTTTATAACTTAAGAACCTTTTTATGATTTTTGGGTTTAATGAAAATAAAAGAAAATGAAAGATAAAATAAGTGCTAAAAGAAAATAAAACTATATAAAAAAAAAGAAAAAGAAAATTGAGCTTTATAAAATATAAATACTAACATTAAAAGAAAAGAAATGCTAACACTAAAAAAAAAAAGGGTATTATAAGAAAATTTAAAGCTAATAAAAGAAAGTAAAATGCTAGAAAAAAAAAATTACATTAATATTAAAGGAAAAAAAAGAGATGAAAGATAAAAGCTTGAAAACAAATATTAAGTTAAAGAAGAAAATAAAAGGGAGCATTAACATTAAAGAAAAGAAAATGGGACATTAAAAAGAAATAAATTAAAACTACATTGGAAGAAAAAGAAAATAAAGCTATGTGACAAGGAAAAAAAATGAATTAGAAATATAAATGTTGGGAAAAGAACAATAAACTAATACTAACATAAAGGGGCATTAAAGAAATGAAATAAGAAATTAATATAGAAACTTTAAGTTAATTATAAGATAAAGAAATAAAATAAAAATAAGTACAACTCTTTAATTAGAATGTATGAATATAATATTGACAATTATATTCATATAATGTAAGTGCATTATTATAGCAATTAATAACATTAATAAGTTGTAATTGTAAGAATATTTTAGCACTAAATTGATGAAATAATAACAAAAAAAAAAAGAAAACAATATGCTTAGTGTGAGATGTAAGTAAATTAACAACTAAGGAATAAACAAACTACATAAGGCAAATTAAGTAACAAACAAGCTTAACTATGTAAACACAAGAAACATGTAAATTGAAATTAAACTTAACCCGATCACTCCAAAAGAGAGGGAATGGAGTTAGAAGGATCGGGGATCCAAACAAGGTGCCTGGATTGCTAAGAAATTCTCAAGTCGGGAAGTGGTGATGCGGTCCTCGAGCGATGATCCAAGCTAGGGTTTCAGGACTTTGGTAGGGTTTCGGTGTCGGTATTTCAGCAGGGTTTCGGCGTTGGGGCTTAGATTGCTCGGCGACTCGGTAGAGCTTCTCTCAATAAACCTCCCACTAAAATTCCATCCTGAAAATGTACCGGGGGTACGGTATTTATAGAATTCTTCAACCAATGAGATGCTGCCACGTTTTTGGACATGTCATGCCATTTAGAGTTGGCGGTTGCCAAGTTCAACATGGCGGTTGCCATGTTTTGAAAGTTTCCATAAGGTTCTATTGGCGGTTGCCACAATGAGAGTTTGCGGTCACCAGGTTGAATGTGGCGGTCGCCACTTTTGGTTAGGGTTTCCAAGAGAATTTATTGACGGTCGCTGCAATGAACATGGCGGTTTCCTCTTTAGGAATGACTTACATAACAAGTTATCGATGGTTCAACAAAATTTCCTTTGGTTTGAAGGTTTTTGGACGATTGGGTTCAAATACCGAGCTTGGATCGCTTCCCGAGGATCGAACTAAAGTATCATTCCACCTGTTTTCATCATCGAATTCACCTAAGATTGGGCAGGGTCAAATTGGGGTGTCTACAGTTGTCCCTCTTTGATATTACTTGCATAGCAATGCGTTATACATGTTATATCAAAGATCCAGAGACAACAGTCATTTGACCGAGCCGTCAATCTTAAGCTACAAGCACACAAGCATACATATGATTTTGGTCGTACTCAAATTTTCATTGAGTTACCTACGTACCCTTTTGTTAGGAATCAGACCAAAACGTAGTTCTTGGGGAAAAAATGCAAGGATGTAAGATAAAAAAACATAACGCAAATGATGGTGTGATCGAACAAATCCTAAAGATCGAGTCAAGATCTAAAGGGAGCACAAATAAGAAAGTCAAAGATCGAGTTAAGTTCTAAGAACTCGATTGGGGATAAAAAAAATTAAAAGGATCGAGTTAAGATCCAAGAAATTATCTTAACCGGAAAAGCAATTGATTGGTCGAGTTAAGACCTCACAATTTCGGGATGAGATTGAGATAAAAATAATTAAAAGCCAAGTTATGGCCCAAAATTAATTTTATCGGAAGGATTTATTACGAATTAATAGGTCGAGTTAAGACCAAAAAATTCAGAACGAGGCGCGGAATAAAAATAATTAAAAGCCAAGTTACGACTTAAAGTTAAATTTATCGGAAGAAAAATCACATATAAAAATTATTTTGGAGACACCCAAGATTTTAAAATCATTTTTGAAAAGCTCTCAAGATTTAGAAGAATGCATACACAAAATAAGGGAAATTAAGGGAAATTATTTATTTATTTTTTTTGGCAATCATTTTTGCTAATAAAAGTATTTTGGAAATACCACTTACAAAATCAATACGCATAAAAAGAAGATAATCACACAAAAGTAAACATACGAAAATAGAATAAACACACACATGATAAAAACACCCAAATAGGTCTCATAAAACCTTAAAAACCCATGATAACAAACAGACATAGGGCTGCCAACTTTGGAGTTGGCGGTTGCCATGATAGGAATGATGTGACTGTTGATTTGTTGGCGGCCGCCTAGACAAAATCCTTCTGACATGGTGGTCGCCATGTGTCCGTTCAAGAACCTAGCGGTCACCATAACCGAAGGTGGCGACCGCCACCTTCAAACGCACATAAGGCCCTTTAAGGCGCGCGGATTAGGTTCATTCGTATTCTCTCATTCTCTCTCTAGCTCTCTCCCTTTCTCAAACTCTCTCTTGTCTTTCTCTCATTTTCTTTTTCTTGTGAGGACTTTCCATTGTCACACGATGTTCACCCTTCTATTTGTGATGCCTTTCCTCTTCATGGCGGGCCAGGGCCATGGAGATGATGATCTAGGGGCACGATGGGGCCTTTCTACTATTGGAAGCTCTTTCGTGGGGACTCTCGAAGGCACGACCTCCAGTCTTCCTGCTAGTGGGGTCAACTCCACGCAGCCTTTTGCTGCTATGGACGCTCTTTTACTCGAGGCGGAGCGTGCTTCTCGCCATGTTGTTGAGGAGGAGGCACGAGCAGCTACCGAGGCGCAGGTAGCTTCGGACGGTGCTGTTGAGGCCGAGGTGGCCGATTTCTTAGATCCTGATGCAGGAGAGGACCATACAGCACCCTTCGACCTGCACACTTACGCCCCGGTACCCCATCGCGTAGTTCCACGCGAGATAAGACGCTACGAGCCTCTCACCGATACTGTTGCTGCCGATGTTCTTTTGCGGGAGCCCGACCACCATATTTCTCGCCAGCGACCTTCAATATGTTCCCTATTCTTACTGTTTTATTACCAAAGCATGTTATATGGTATATCAAACGTAGACGCATGCTTAGGATCCCCAGATGTTGGTATGTGATTATATGATGATGATGATGATGATGTTTTGTTTCAATGATGATGTGGATGATGATTGATGATGTTTTTGGAATTTTTAGCTTAGGTACCTGTGCAAATGAGATTAAAATAATAGGGACACTAGGTTTTGAACAAATAATAAAAGAGAAAATTATTTTAGCGAAAATCAAAAAGGCTTGAAAACATGAAAAACTAAGGGGGAATTTTTGTTTTTGTTTTTGTTTTTGGGGGCATGAAAACTGAAGAAAGAATTTTTATTAAAAATCCTAAAAAAAATTGAGGTAATTTTGTGAAAAATCCTAAAATCTAGGACAAATTTTCTAAGAAAATAAAAACTTAAGGGGCATTTTTCAAAATTTTTTTTATAGAATTAAGAAAAAGAAAATCAAGGGAATTTTTCAAAAAGTCCAAGAAAAATTAGGAATAATTTTTCAAAGATCTTGGGAAAATAAGGAAAATTTTTCAAAAATTCTTAAAAAATTAGAAAAATTTGTTCAAAAATCTTAGAAAAATCGGAGGAAAAAGGTCTTCAGAAATTGGTGCAAAATTTTTTAGAATTTTCATAAAATTGAGGAAAACTGAAAAAAAAAATTTAGAAGCTTTTAGAAAATCAAGCAAAATCCTAAAAATTTGAGAAAACTTTTAAGAAAATTTTGAGGAAAGTTTTTAGAAATTTTAGAAAATCCTAAATTTTTTTTAGAAAATCCTATAAATTTTTAGAAGATCTTAAAAAATTGAAGAAAATTTTAGAAAAATCCTAGAAAAATATTTAGAAAATCCTAGAAAATTTAGACAAAAGAGGAAAAACACAAATATCAGAGGGAAGAGAGATTTTTTTTAAAAAATTTTTTAAATTTTTTTATATTATTTTTAAAATTTTTTTTTCTATATTTTATATTTATTTTTATTACTATTTTTTTTAATTTTTTTATTTTTTGTTGATTTTTGGGAAGAATAGTTAATCACAAAATGATAGAGATTTACCTGGCGCACGAAGGCTTAGGGTTCCTAATCTTTTAATAGGACATGCAATAACTAAAATATCGTTGCTTACACATTAACCTAAGGTTAAGAGGATTTGCCTGGGGTACTAGGGCTTAGGGTGCCTAGTTTTCTAGGGTTTGGAAGAATCGAAGGATCGTCACTTACAGATGAACCTAGGGTAGGAGAATTTGCTTGGGGTACCAGGGCTTAGGGTGACAAGTTTTCTAAGGCTTGAAAGAACCGAAGGATCGTCACTTACACATGAACCTAGGATAGGAGGATTTACCTGGCGTACTAGGGCTTAGGATGCCTAGTTTTCTAGGGCTTGAAAGAACCAAAGGATCGTCACTTACACAAGAACTTAGGTAGGAGGATTTGCATGGTGCACCAAGGCTTAGGGTAGTTTTCTAGGGCTTAAAAGAACCGAAGGATCGTCACTTCCACATAAACCTAGGGTAGGAGGATTTGCCTGGCGTACTAGGGCTTAGGGTGCCTAGTTTTCTAGGGCTTGAAAGAATTAAAGGATCGCCACTTACACACGAACCTAGGGTAAGAGAATTTACCTAGTGTACCAGGGCTTAGGGTGCCTAGTTTTATAGGGCTTGAAAGAAGCGAAGGATGGTCACTTACACACGAACCTAGGGTAGGATGAATTGCCTGGCATACTAGAGCTTAGGGTGCCTAGTTTTCTAGGGCTTGAAAGAACCGAAGGATTGTCACTTACACATGAACCTAGAGTAAGAGGATTTGCCTGGCGTACCAGGGCTTAGGTTGTTGGGAATGTATATGAAAAGTCATGCTTTTTATGTATTTTATTCTAGTTCCCTGGCATATTAATGAGAAACAATTTGAGATGGTTTTGCATTTATGATTTCATAATTATATTTTTTATGTATGAATGCATAGCCCGTATATTCTATCCCGTATTTGACTTGGTGCGTGCTGCACGGAAGATCAGGTCATAGGTTCTGACAGATTATACAGGTAGGCTGACAATCGCAATGGACCCGGACATTCTATTGGTACGATTGTAGTACATCGTTATAGTAGCTGGTCTTGGCTATGTAGAACGGATCGAATTCAGGTTTTGAGAATTCGATGTTCGAGCTCGATGTGCTAGCACACTTGGAATGTATTGAATGGGATCAACGGGATGATCGATTCTATACTGACTATATGAATTGATCCACATCCCGTATTATCATGTATTGCACGAA
>JAUMHN010405891.1:0-15138 GCA_032360265.1 Heliamphora ciliata
AAATTAACTTTGGTTGTACGGGTTTATTTTTTATCGTTCGACGTCAAAATTTTTATCTAGAGCCCGTTTCGGCGTTTGCCCATCCAGTTAATTTTTATCGAAAATCGTTTTACAAAAACAAAGATCTTGGCAGTATTGCCTCCAACAAATAGACATACCATCGGTATGACTGTAGTACAGAGTTTTAGTAGGTCTGTCTTGGTTACGAGGAACAGATAATAGCGTCGTCTATTGTTCTAATTCTCTATGCTAGTACATTTTGTGTGTACTAAATGGGACACATTGGAGTAATTAATTTTATACTGACTATATAATTTAATTCACACCCCAAGATTATCATGAGAGTGCTTATACTCTTAAGCCTGAAATAATTAATTATTTGTGTATATTTAATACTTGTTATTTTGATTTATTAGAGGGTACGATCTTATATAGGTTTATATTCCCGATGAGTTGGATAGCGGTAATATTTATATTGTAAATATTAATTATTGATGGAATCCATGTCTCGAATGATCAAGATTGATGATACACCCTTAATGTAATCACCCGAACTCAAAGATATGAATAGAAAATAAAGAACATCTCAAAAGAAACGGAATCTCGAACATAAGTTTAGTAAGAAGAACCGGCCCGGCCGTTTAACTTTTTCGAGCCCGAGATCTGAGATAGAGTGAGAACTATACAATTATTTATTAAGACCCTAATTTTGAGGATATGAATTCGAAGTTATAAATCTAAATTGTTTATGACAAGAGTTAAGCTCGAAAGGTCAAGAAATGAATCTATGTGAAAATACCAATTTTTTTTTCTATAATTAAATAAAAACAATTATTTTGATATATATATATATATATATATATACACTCAAGTGGCAAGCAAGCCACCTTGGAGTTGGTGCCCAAACTTGGTGGCCAAGATTGATAGATATACATGGTAATATTTCACCATTTAACCAAGATTAAGCCTAACTAACCCATGGTTTACCAAGCTTCTTAGAGAAGTTTCGCATTTAGAGAGCCTCATTCCCATTTCCCCCTTGAATTTTGGGAGAGAGAGAGAGAGAGAGAGAGAGAGATAGAAGAAGAAGAAGAAGAAGAAGAAAAGACAAGAAAGAAGGAGGAGGAGGAAGAACCAAGGAAGTTTGAGAATCTATGGTGCTAAAGTTAAGTCCAAGGCCTTCCATCACTAAGAAACAACTTCTAAACAAGGTAATCAAGGCTTAAACACTTCTGATTTTATACATATAAAATACCTTTTTCATTATTTTCAAACACAAATCTAAGATCAAGAACCAAAAACTCAAAAATAAAGGCATCATGGTTGGATTTTTGGTACTGTTGGGTATGAATGTTGTGTTTGTGAGTTGGTACGAGTTTTACCATGGGTTCTATGACTTCTATAAGCTCTGAAACATTGATATATTGAAGTTCAACACATGTATATAAAGAAGATTGGTTAAAAACTTACGCACATGACACTAAGAGGCTAGAACCAAGATAGGCTTGAGTTTTGAGCAATTTGAGCTTTCTACCCTGATCTTTGGAACATCATAACTAAATGTAAAAATATGATCTATCATGTTCGTTATGTCTAGACCTAGGTTTTTGTGTTATCTTTAATCTAAAATTGTTTTGAACTCATTTGAGTGAGTAGAACTTGAGATATTGTAATTCTACCAAAGTGTGTTGATTTCAGACCAGTCAGCATTGCTGGCTCAAAACCCCTAGTTTAAAATGAGATCCGAGCTTTGGTCAAAACATAAAGGTTGTATATAAAATTTATATTGAGCTACCCACAAAAAATGAGCCCAAAATATTGAGGTTTGATAGGTCCAAAATACTCTGAAAGTCCCTGTTGTGGTTCAGCCATTAAAAGTCACTTCTGTCACATATTGGTATATGACCAAAAACCCTTAGTTTGAGTGATCTACTCCGAGCGTGGTCTACATGAATATTGTAGGTAACATATTGAACTACCTTTTATCCAAAAATCAGACTTAGATACCTTGGGAAAGTCCCTCAAACCCTTTTCAAACTCTCTGTCCAAAACTGATTCTGCTGAGGGTTTGGTGGCTGACAGAACCTGTTTAACACAATGGCCTATATCTCTAAGTTGTTTCAAATAACTACCCCTATCACTCTTCATAATACTTGTAGGGGACATGTTAAGCTAGAACATATCCAAGAATGGGCTCACTTTGACTTGATTTGATTCCCCAAAATCGAGACCAATAGAGACACTTTTCTGATCAATTTTCTGTGCAAGTGCTGAACCATTTTTGTTAGCGTCAAGTTTTTCACCTAGTTTCCTTAGGTTTTAGTTTTGGTGTTAAACATGAAAGTTGTAGATAATATTGTAGTCTAAATATTCATCAAAAATCATAATCCAACTCCAAGTCTAAGTGCCTTAACATGCTGCGGTACTTTAAAATTTAATGATTGAAAAAGAGTAATAAATGGTTAAGTTAAATCCTTAAACAAGTGAAGGATTGGGCAAGTACGTAGTACCCCTTAAACCTAAAAAGAAAGTAATCATGGTTCCTAAAATCAAGAAAACATTCAACAATTAGAATCGTTTGAGTTTCACATGTTAAAGGGGGAGAATTCCGTGTTAACGGTCGAGTCATGCTTTACTTGTTAGGCACAGAGGTTGTAGAACCCAATGGTCCTGCTTAGCTTGTCGGGGGAGGCTCGGTTCATACGCATATAATACAAGGTGAGAGTGCTTAGCCATTATCTTGAACTTGAGTTAATATAAATGATGCATGAAAATACTTTGAAGCGCATGTTTTGAACTATGAGCAGTTTGACGTCGCATGAATCTATTTTTTTCAAAAGCTATGATATTTTTAATTCAAGTGTGCTATCCATGATATTTTGAGCTAGTATGATGTTATTATAAATGTATGGTTAATATTGTGTGGTTGTTCCAAAGTGTCAAGTTACAAGAATTTTTGGCTCTTCATATCCCGTTATGAAGGAGGTTACCCAACTATGGGTTTTACATTTGTCCCTATAGTGGAGGTTTCCTGTTAAGCTAGGATTTTTTCCTTAAAAGCTTTTAGGCTAAGTCCCAAGTTTTAGCACATACCACTCGTTTTTGGTAGAGAGTGACCCTCATTCCATCACGTTGCTATCCGTGCATTGCGAATTGAGGTTACGGTATCGTCGAAACTCCTAGTCATGCAGTTGACGACTACTTGGACACTGTTGGGGTTTGAGTCTAGTTTTGAGAAAGTGGTTTTCTTTTTAATTGTGGCGGTTGAGCTAGGAACATATTTCTGTTTGTAGTATTAAGAAAGTTCTGTAATCTATGATGTTTTCATGTTCAAGCAAATATATCAGTTTCTATGTTTTCGTGAAAAATGTGATGAAATGTTTTAGAAAGAGTTTTCAATTATCCTTAACTAAGTAACTGTCTTTTCTGTTCATGATAATGCTAAGTACGCTCTCCTGTAATCTCTATTATTGCAGATACCGGGAACGGCTAGGAGTTGGTCCACCACAAGCGTCGTCGAGTAGTTTTGGATCTGGTGTTGGGAATCATTTTGTTCTAGTTTTTTTTTGTTTAGTTTTTAATTTTTGCAGAGCTTCATGTATAGGACCTAAAGGTTTTGATGTTTTAGAAGTAATGTATGCCCTTAGGATGGCAAATTCTTAGTGACTCATGTATACCCCTTTTGACATTAAGGTGTTGTGGTTGCTTAGAAGTTCTTATTTGGTCTCTTAATATCATTATCCCTTATCTTTCTCTTTAGCTAGCAGTCTGCGGTGGGATCACATCTCTTTGTACAAGTTTGGTGCCTTACGAGAGCAGAGTATTACATTTGGTATCAGAGCCCTAGGTTATAGGTTCTGTAAACTTGTCAAAGTGTGGTCTGTGGTGGACCGTAGGTTAAGTGTGTCGTCTCGTGGTTTGCTGAGAAGAGTGGTTTAGGCCTGAGGTTGCTATACCTTTGCATTTGGGCATCTGACTGACTGGCTTTGAGGTCCATTTGGGAAACGCGTTCTGCAGGCACAGGGTTCTAATTGGAAGTCTAAGCAAGTTATCAGATTAGAGAGATAACCCGGGAGGGGTCTTGTGTTGCAGTCGATTTGCGAAGTTTAAGTGGGTTATCAAATTAAGGGAGAGGACCCTTGTGTCATTAAAATTTTTTGTAGATAATTTGTTCTTACACTTATGTTTATAAGTTGGACTTCTGTGTTGAGCCCTAAGTCATAGCTTCCTGACGATAGGAAAGAGCATGGAGAAACCCGAACAAAGCGTCATTCAACCCGAACCAGTATAATGAGGTGCGACAAGGAGAATCTCCACAAGTGGGACCGGTAGAACCTGACCCAACTGCTAAGATGTTGGAGGTGATCGCAAGACTGATCGAACAGAACGTGAGTTGGATCACAATGCAAGCTTAGAGGAATAGTAACTCCTTAATCAAATAATTTAAGGATCTGCGTGTAAAGGAGTTCACAGGAACCCTTAGCCTTGCAGAAGTAGAAAACTAGTGGGAAACCACAGAGCGATCACTGAAGATGCTAGTGCTAGGAGTTGAACCTTCGGTTCCCCAGAGAATCACTTGGGATCATTTTGAGAAAGCATTCGACCAGCAGTACAAGCCCATAAACTACAAGTATGCGAAGGATCAAGAATCCATCGACCTTGAACAAGGAAGGAAGACTGTGGCCAAATACGAGATGAAGTTTACAGAGTTGTCACAATATGCCACACAGCTTATACCTGATGAGGAGACAAGGCGTAGAAGGTTTAAGAAGGGATTAAGTTTTCTGATTAAAACAAGAATGACGGTTCTCGAGATGAACAACTATGCAAGATGGGTGAACATAGCATAAGATGAATTGCAACGCGGGCCAGAAGGACCAGTAACTCTTTAGTTAAACAATTCAAGAATTTGGGTGCCAAGGAGTTTGTGGGAACAGTTAGTCCCACTGACGCTAAAAATTTGGTTGAGGGGTAGAGTATGCATTTTAGACAGACCGAGTTGTTCACATGGTAGGATCTTAAGTATCGATTTATATTCGTTTGACGTCTAGATTGTGTAACTTTTATGGAGTTGGTATTCGATTTCTGTTGTGGTATCGGTGTGAGTCGTAAAGAAATTGCTTTCGAAAACCTTTTGTGATGTGATTCGTTAAGGTAAGCTTGTTTGGATTGGTGCGTAAATGCTTCTTGTATAGAGAAGAAATTTTTTCACGGATATATGTGGACTCTATGTATGAGAATTTAAAGGGCGATATAATTTTGTTGTTTCCGATGGAGTTACGTAGCAACTTAGTGTGAGTACGTGGAAGGAATAAGTATTTGGATGAGAATAGTGGAAGCGTAAGTGAGACTATACGAATTAATGGGTATGATTTTTGTAATTGGCCTTGAGTGAACCGAGTGTCTTGGTAAAATGCGGGTAAGATGATATAGTTAATGTGCAAAAGTGGTTCTTGGTTCGATTTTATAGTAGAGAATGTGTGAAGGGATTGAGTGATGATGGTAAGAGATTTTAGAATCAAGAGTTAGTACTATTCAGTTAAAGGATTGTTGGGTGAGTGGTACGTACATGAAGGAAATATGTGAACGTATATTGTGTTATGACGATGGTTGTGATTGGGTTCGTATGGGTAAGCATATACCTGTGGAGCATTTAGTCTATGTGGTATGTTTAGCCCTAGTGACGCATTAGGTTCAAGTGGCGGTACTAGTCTTGATGGTCATAAGGCTAGAGTAGTAATTAAAAGTGTATGTAAAGATTGTATGTTGAATATAGAAGATAGGGAGATGTTGGTTGATTTAATGCCTTTGGTTATGTCTGAATTTGACTTGATTCTTAGGATGGACTAGTTGTCATCCTATCATGCGTCGCTAGACTGTTTTAGAAAAAGAGTAATCTTTAGGATACCCAGGGAGGAGGAATTCGTTTTCCAAGGGGACAAGAGTAGAACACCCATCCATATCATGTTGGCCATTAAGGCTTCGAAGATGTTGAAGAGGGGTTGCCAGGGTTTTTTTTTTTGCACATGTGATGGACGTAAAGATGGAAGAAAAGAAGCTTTCAAATGTACCAGTGATTTGTGAGTTTTTAGACATTATTCCAGATGATTTACCAGGATTACCCCCAGACCGAGAAGTGGAGTTTACAATCGATCTCTATCTGACACAGTGCCAATATCTATTCCTCCCTATAGAATGTCACAT
The DNA here is from genome assembly GCA_032360265.1 of Heliamphora ciliata. NCBI lineage: Eukaryota > Viridiplantae > Streptophyta > Magnoliopsida > Ericales > Sarraceniaceae > Heliamphora > Heliamphora ciliata. The sequence continues at coordinate 6,205 of JAUMHN010405891.1, forward strand.
GCTGAGCTAATAGTGTTGAAGGAACAATTACAGGAGTTATTAGAAAAGGATTCATTCGACCTAGTGTCTAACTATGGGGAGCATCTGCACTGTTCGTGAAAAATAAGGATGGAACACTAAGGATGTGTATCAACTATTGACAATTGAATAGGGTGATCGTTAAGAACAAACATCCTTTGCCTAGGATAGACGACTTGTTCGACCATCTGTAAGGAGCCAGAGTCTTCTCAAAGATAGACTCGAGGGCAGGATACCATCAATTGAAAGTACGGGAGTCAGATGTGCCCAAGACTGCCTTTAGGACCCGTTACGGGCATTATGAAATTGTGGTGATGCCTTCCGGGTTAACGCATGCGCCTGCAGTGTTTATGAACCTGATGAATCGAGTGTTTAGAAGTTTTCTAAACCAATTCGTGATTGTGTTCATAGATGGCGTTCTAATATACTCTCGGAGTAAGGAGGAACACAGAAAACATTTGAAGATTTCTTTACAGATCTTCAGGAAGCACTAGTTGCATGCAAAATTTGAAAAGTGTGAGTTTTGATTAGATAGAGTGGTGTATCTGGGTCATGTTATATCCGGAGAGGGAATACAAGTGGACCCAATGAACGTGGAAGCAGTAGTCAATTGGAAAAGGTCAACTAGTGTGACAGAGATACAAAACTTTTTGGGGTTAGCTGGTTATTAATGGCATTTTATTCGGGACTTCCCTAATTGCAAAACCCTTGACTCGATTTACTTAGAAGAATGTCAAGTTTGAATGGTCCAATGGATGTGAACGAAGTTTTCAAGAGTTGAAGTCCAAACTAGTGTCAGTACCTGTACTTATCCTTCCGTTAGGCAATGAGGGCTATGTTATCTATAGCGACGCATCACACCAAGGTTTGGGTTGTGTTTTGATGCAACATGGGAAAGTAATCGCTTATGCATCCAGACAATTAAAACCTCATGAGAAGAATTACCCTACCTATGATTTAGAGTTAGCCGCAATCATCGTTGCGCTCTAGATATGGAGACATAATTTGTATAGCGTCCCTTATGAGATCTTTACAGATCATCAGAGTTTAAAGTATATTTTCACCCAAAAAGAGCTGAACTTGAGGCAAAAGAGATGGATGGAGTTAATTAAGGATTATGACTGCACAATTCACTATCATCAGGGGAAGGCTAACGTCGTAGCGGATGTCCTAAGTCGAAAACCATTAGAAAAAATAGCGCATCTACATGTGGTACGAGCTGGTACATTTTCTGAAATACGAACACTTAGAACCCGTCTTACCATAGGAAAGAAAGGAGGCCTATTAGTAACTCTGAGCATAAGGCTATCCTTATCAGATCAAATTCGAGAAACTCAATTGGTGAATAATCAAGTGGACAAGATAAGGATGAAAACAGCAGCTAAAGAGAAGATATAATTTAAAGTTTGAGATGACGTATTGTGGTTCGGTCACATATTGTATGTGACCAATAATGGGGAGTTGAGGAGGCAGTTCTTAGACAAAACGTATAACTCAACATACACCATGCACCCGGGAAGTACGAAGTTGTATAGAGACTTAAAAGAAAGATATTAGTGGAGTGGGATGAAGAAGGACGTAGTAAATTTCATGACAAGAAATTTAGTATGCCAGCAAGTTAAGATTGAACACCACCAAAAGCCAGCAGAATTACTACAACCGTTACCTGTACCCGAGTGAAAGTGGGAACATATTACTATGGATTTCGTAACTGGACTCCCTCGAACACCCAAGGGGAATGATGCTACTTGGGTAATTGTGGATAAGTCGACAAAGTCAGCTCACTACCTACCAATAAAGATGACATTTTCTATGGATCGATTCGCATGACTTTATATTGATGAGATTGTTAGGCTACACGGAGAGCCAATTTCTATAGTATCGGACAAGGACCCACGTTTTACGTCCAGATTTTAGACAAGCTTACAAGAAGTATTGGGGACTACTCTAAAGTTTAGCACTGCTTTTCAGTCGTAGACTGACGGTCAATCGAAGAGGACAATTCAAACCTTAGAAGATATGCTTAGAGCATGCGTTCTAGACTTTGCTAAAAGCTGGGAGGAATATTTGTTGCTGATCGAGTTCACATGTAGCAATAGTTTTTAGTCAACTATAGGGATGGCCCCTTACGAAGCATTGTACTGCAAAAAATGTCGAAGCCCAATTTGTTGGGAAGAAGTTGGAGAGAGGAAGTTGCTTTGACCTGAGATAGTTCAAATTACCACTGATAAGATTGAGTTGATTTGAGAAAGATTGAAGCAATTGCAAGACAGGCAGAAGAGTTGTGTAGATAATCGGAGACGCGACCTGGAGTTTGTAGTGGGGGACCGTGCGTTCTTAAGGATAACACCATGGAAGGTATGATTAATCTAAAAGAGTTTTGCCCTGTGAGGGTGTGTTGTGTAAGCTCGATAAGGGTGCGTGTGTAAGTCCTACAAAGGTATTATGTGAAGCCTGGCAAGGGTGAGGGTTGGTCTTCAAAGGCTTTGAGTTGTTGTTTCCTTTTAAGGGTGAGTGTTAGCATATAATGACATTTTGAATTGGTGAATAGGGTTGTTTGTTAGAAACTATTAGTTTGAACTGTGGCTTTAAAGCCTTATCATGAGAAATATCCACGTCCCTTCGAGCAAGGTATGTAAATTTCAAGGATGAAATTTCTTAGAGAAGGGTAAATTGTAATAACCCGAACTCAAATATACGAATAGAAAAGAAAGAATATCTTAAAAGAAACGAAATCTCAAACATAAGTTTGACAAGAAGAACTGGCTCGACCGTTTAACCTTTTCGAGCCCGAGACCTGGGATAGAGTGAGAACTACACAACTATATATTAAAACTCTAATATTGAGGATAATAATTCAAAGTTATAAGTCCAAGTTGTTTAAGACAAGAGTTAAGCTCGAAAGCTCAAGAAACGAACCTATGTGAAAATATTCGAATTTTTTTCCTGTATATATATACTCAAGTGGCTAACCACCTTGGACTTGGTGCCCAAACTTGGTGGCCAAGATTGATAGATATACGTGGTTATATCTCACCATTTAACCAAGATTAAGCCTAACTAACCCATGGTTTACCAAGCTTCTTGGAGAAGTTTCACCTCTTATTAAAAACGATAAAAAAGAGAGCCTCGTTTCCATTTCCCCCCTCCTGGATTTTCGGCATAGAGAGAGAGAGAGAGAGAGAGAGAGAGAGAGAAGAAGAAGAAGAAGAAAGAAGGAGGAGGAGGAAGAACCAAGAAAATTTGGGAATCCTTGGAGCTAAAGCTAAGTCCAAGGCCTTTCATCACCAAGAAATAACTTCTAAACAAGGTAATCAAGACTCAAACACTTCCGATTTTATACATATCAGATACCTCTTTTATAATTTTCAAACACAAATCTAAGATCAAGAACTGAAAACTCAAAAATAACTGCGTCATGGTTGAATTTTTGGGACTGTTGGGTATGAATGTTGTGTTTGTGAGTTGGTATGAGTTTTACCATGGGGTCCATGACTTCTATAAACTCTGAAACATTGATGTATTGAAGTTCAACACATGTATACAAAAAAGATGGGTCAAAAACTTACACACATGAAACTAAGAGGCTAGAACCAAGATGGGCCTAGGTTTTGAGCAATTTAAGCTTTCTGCCCTAATCTTTGGAACATCATAGCTAAATGTACAAATATGATCTTAGCGTGTTATTTATGTCCAAACCTAGGTTTTTGTGTTATCTTTCATCCAAAATTAGTTTGAACTTATTTAAGTGAGTAGAACTCGAGATATTACAATTCTACCAAAGTGTGTCAGTTTTAGACCAGTCAACATTGCAGACCCAAAAACCCTAGTTTAAAATCTGATCCGAGCTTTGGTCAAAACATAAGGATTGTAGATAACATGTATATCTAGTTACCCAACAAACATAAGCCCAAAATATTGAGGTTTGATAGGTCCAAAATACTCTGAAAGGTTCTGCTGTGGTTTAGCCATTAAAAGACGCTTCTGTTACATATTTTTATATGAAGAAAAACCCATATTTTGAGTGGCCTACTCCAAACGTGGTCTACATGAATATTGTAGGTAACATATTGATCTACTTGCTGTCCAAAAATTAAACCTAGATACCACCGAAAAGGTCCTAAAACTAGTTTTAAACTCTCTGTCCAAAACCCGTTCTGCTGTGGGTTTGGTGGCTGACAGAACTTATTTTACAAAATGGCCTATATCTCTAACTTGTTTTAAATAACTACCCCTAACACTCTTCATAAGACTTCTAGGGGACATGTTAAACTAGAATATATCCAAAAATGGGGCTTTTATTAGGATTGGTATACTAAAAATCATATTTTTAGTATTTAATTTTATTTTAATAAAATTAATCTTTTATTTTATGAGAATCTTTATGAGCAATGTATGCATATCATTTATTTGTTATGTATGGATGTCTAATATTTTGTATAGTATTTAATATGGTGTGTAGAGTATGACTTATCATATTTTAGGTTCTTGCAGAATATAAATTTTATGTTCACAGTTTAGATGGAAATAGATATATCATCGGTACGACTGTGGCACAGAGTTTTAGTAGGCTTGTCTTGGTTACGGAAAACAGATAATAGCGTCGTCTATTATTTCGACTCTCTGTGCCAGTACATTTTGTGTGTATTAAACTGGACATTTGGGGTAATTAATTTTATACTGACTATATAAATTAATTCACACCCTAAGGTTATTGTGAATAGTGTTTATTCACTTAATTCTAAAATAATTATTGATTTGCGTATATTTAATATTCTTTATTTTGATTCATTAGAGGGTGCGATCATATATGGGTCTATATTTCTGGTGAGTTAGATAGCGGTATTAATTATTCACGGAATCTATGTCCCGAAAGATCGAAATTGACGATACCCCCTTAAAGAAACTTATAAGTTTTGACCGGGCCAAACTCTGCAGGTGGATTTAATTATCCGACGGTCAAAAAAGTTAAGTGGAAGGGTTTAAGAAATATGAAGATGCCGATTAAATTAAATTGTCAGTAATTAAATTTAATTGGCGGGTATCGAAAATCTTAACGTGGGGAGAAATGGTAAGCATTTAATAACAGGAGCTCAATGCTATATGGTCTTAAGATTATGGGTTATAGTGCAATTATAGTTCTTTAGTGGTATAAACTGTAATTCAGTGTTTTATGACAATTATAGAAACCACTGCTGATTTTTTATAATTGCAGATACCGCTACGAGGTTTTCTTAATTGCAAAAATTGCTGTTACGTGTCTGTGTTTTACTGGAAGTCTTACTCATAATTACTCTACAGGTCTCTACTGTAGCCCTATATATATGCGGGTAGGCTGACCCAGTTTCATAACTTATCTTCTAAGACTAAAGTTTCTTGGTTCTGCAGGTACGAGTTTTCGGAAGATTATAGCCCACACTATATCTGGAAATCGTATAAGGGAATACAGTAGAAGATCTGACAGGAGCTTCAACTCAGATTAAAATCATAGTTGAAGATTCGACCAGTAAAAATGTATTTTTATAAATTAACTTCGGATATACGGGTTTTACTTTTATCGTTTGTCATCAAAATTTTTATTTGGAGCCTATTTTGGCGATTGCCCGTCCAGTTAATTTTTTTTCGTTAATCGTTGGCGAAAATAAAAATCTTGGCAGTCTTGCCTCCAACAATTGTTATTAGAATCGTTTTTTTTTTGTTTACGATTATCAGGGTCGGGTAGTTTTAGAACTGTTGCTAACTTTATTTTATAGGCATTCTAATTCCAATTTTATGATCGTCATTTATTTTTCTTGTTTGATTAAATGGTCTGAATGATGATTATTTTTTTAATCACAGGGGTTGAATTGAATGTGAGCCTTTAGGACATAGGAATGATGTAATAGCTAGCTTTATGTTTTTAAATATCTGTTTAGATTATTTAAGAACAGATTGAGCATGTCTAAGAACATGAAGAACAGAGGCGGCACCAGCGGTGGTTCGGGTTTTAACGGGCCACAGATCGAGGTAAGTTTTTAATGGTTTTAAATGATTTTTTGGTAAATTTTTTTTTACAGTATTTATGTATAAAAAACAGCATAAAAAATAAGTCAAAGACATCAAGGAAAAGTAACCAAAATAGCCCCGTTCCGGTGACTTTTTCTGCGGCAGTTCGGCGGTAATTTTTATGATTTTTCAAGCCCTTTTTGGGACAATTTTTTGAAAAATTTTTTAAACATAAAATAGCAGTAAAATATACCTCAAAATACTATTAAAAAACTAAAAAAAATTAGACCAAAATCACAACTCAAACCAAAGGCAAATAGGTCGGCGGCGGCGGCGGCGGCGTTCGGCAGCAGCAGCTTTCAGATAGTTTTTCAGTAATTTTTTGGGCTATTTTTGATTATATTTTTATAAAAAAAATTAATTTTTTAAGAGCTTTTTTTTGATATAAACTATGTCAAAAACGGAGTTCGGATGAGGTCGGAATGGCCTCCGGAAGTTAGCGGTTAAAAGCGACGGCGCTAGGTGCGGCGATAGTAGTTTTGGGCAGTATTTTGGCAATTTTTTGGGCTATTTTTTAGTATATTTTTTTATATAAAAATAGTACTTTTTGAGAGGTTTCTTTTGATATAAAGTACGTCTAAAACCGAGTTCGGGAAGAGGCTTAAAAAATCCTAGAAAGTTGGTTGCGCAAAGTTGTTGCAGACAGTAAGGTTTTTTGAGGTTCGGATAATTTTTTTGGCCGTTTTTTGGGCAGGTTTCCAGCATATTTTTTGACAAAAAATCCCATATTTTGAGAGCTTTTCAACGATATAAAACTCGTCAAAAACGGAGCCCGAATGAGGCGGCAGGAGCTGCCTGAAGGCAGCGGCATGGCAGCACCAGCAGTGGATGGTGGTGGTCTGGCGGTTTCTCTCTCTCGGGATTGCTTTGTGTTGATTTTCTGATGTATACGAGACTGATTTGGTATATCAGTATATATCAGATAGTATTAAGGAAACCTGATGCAATCAGGACATTGAATCAGAGGCAAACATGGATTGAAGTAACTAATTCTCTTAGGGAGACTGAAACACCTCAGTGTTTCACTTGGATCATAAAACCGAAATATATGCTTATCATGTTTATATATATATGAACTGTATGGATGATTGCATATCTGCTTTATTTATCCTGTTAATTTAATTAATTTAAAAATTAAGTTTTTTTAATTAATTAATTTTAATTAAATAATTTGTTTTAGGTATTTTATTTTTTATAAAATATCATGTTTAAGATGATTTTTTAAAATCAAATATCTTGGAAAAAAGTGAAAATTAATTCCAGATTTTGAATTAATTAAATAAAAAAATATTTAATCAAAATAAAATATTATTTTTCAAAAAATGTGGAACAGAAAATAAAATAAATAAATACTTTAAATCACTACCTTAGCTGAAAAGTTAGAGGAAAAACTATACATTTATTAAATTTTATTACGCATTTAAACATGAAAAAATGGTTTGATAAATCAAAATCTTTAGAATCGTGTACACGGAAAGATGTTCGATTCTTTCAGATCATGTGGTTTTTGAAATTAAAAAATTTATTTTAATTAAACGAATTTTTATAATCCTAAAAAATATTTTAAAAATCTAAGTGGGAGAGAAAATTTATTCACAAATAAATCATGCAGTCTCCATCACCAGTTTGTAAGCGATGCAATTAAATCCTGCGTGTTGGCAGTAAGGCCTTCCTGCTCAACAGACAGATTAATTGCGGTATCGCAAGTACAAACCTCCTTTAGCGATAATTCTAGATAATTGTTAGTGTGGATCACTTCTCCATCCGAAAGATTCATTACGAAGTGATTAATTTAGGATTAGGCGATGGTTAACACTTAGCTGTATATAATAGTATCATCTCCATCTGAGTCACTACTATTATATACTGGACTGAAACTATATCAGCTATTTAATTTTACTTGGCATGGTTAGTTGCCTAGATAATAAAATTAAAAGAAATTGACCTGTCTTGTCTTATGAAAGATAGTAGACGTCCTCCCATTGAGGCATGTTATTCTCAGGTTACCAGGCTACTGGCGAATTAATTTTAAAATGGTAGTGAGAACCAAATTAAAATAAATTCAAAATTTTGCTCATCATAATTAATAATTTTTTTAATTATGTGATTCTCGGGATTAAAATGGCTTTCAACCCACTCGCTTTAATACTCAAAGAAAACATATGAACGGAACTGAATTTTGTTGACTAGAAATGTAACTTGGATATAGTTTTAACTACAAATGGTATTCCTTCAATACCAGGAAAGGTGTTTGTTTCTAAAAAAATGTTCTTCCTCTAGGCCGAAAGGTATGAAGAAGAAAAAGGTTCAGAAATAGGGAGACACTGTTTTCAGGGTAGTTAGTGGGCCACGGACTACTGTGAAAAAGTCGAAAGGCAGATGTTTTCATTGCAACCAGACCCAGCACTGAAAAAAACTATGTTCAGTATTTTTTAGAAGGCAGAATAAATAGGGTAATTTCTGTTCACTGGTGTGTAGATACGGAGCCACTAATCATGTTTGTAATTCATTGCAGGAGTTCTAAAAAACTCGATAACTTAGCGATGTGGAGATTTACCTGCATATGGGTAATAGTACAAAGATAACAGTAGTTGCAGTAGAGATGTCAGTCTCAGTTTTGGTAGAGATCGGGTTTTAATATTAAGAGATTGTCTTTATGTATCTGCTATTAGAATGAACTTAGTTTCCGTTTCTGGATTGGCTAAAGGCGGATATTTGATTTATTTTAATAACTCTGCGGTTATTAAGGATAATAAATAGATTATCTATTCTGGTACATTGGTGGATGATCTTCATATTATTACTCTAATCTCTCCTACACTGCAACTGACTGAAACGAATAATACATCTATATTACCATATAAGAGAAAA
>JAUMHN010405900.1:0-15138 GCA_032360265.1 Heliamphora ciliata
CGTTGTTCGTTCTGGTGAACAGTTGGCTGACGTGTTCACTAAGGCACTGCCTGGGCCCTAAGTTCACTATATTTGTAACAAGTTGGGTATGATTGATATCTATGCTCCAACTTAAAGGGGGTGTTAATATATATTTAGTATTAAGGTGTTAAGTAGTAATAATAACCTGTGGGAATGCCCACAGTATCTATTGTAGACTCTCATTTGCTTAATAAATACGTGTGTATGTCTCTCAATGAGAAACACGCTTTCCTGTATTCTTTCTCTATTTTCTAACAAGGTATCTACTGTCCATGGGGAGCTTGGGATGAACAGGGGCCGGGGCAGCAGGAAGAGGACCCTGCATGGCAACACGAGCACCTTTGGCAGGTATGAGCCTTTCTCGGGCAAAGACCGTGTAGTCACGATCCTTGCCCTTGATCAGCGTGGCAACATCGAGGCCTATCATGGCTCGGATGATCTCGACCGTACGAAGGGTGTCAGTTCGACTCATCCCCACTAAAAGCGTTCTCAGGATACGAAAGTGATCATACCCCAAGAACTGTCGAACGACGCACTCGCTGAGGTATCACTCTTTGCAGAATAGTCCCTCAAGAAAGACACGAGCCTAGGTAACCTCACAACTCCGCATCAAGTTAGCACCAGTTTGCTCCTACATGCCCATCCAGATGTCCCAACGAACCTGAAAATCAAAAGAAACATGTTAGCAAAGCAGCGCATATATAGGAAATGAGAAGTGAGAATGAATAGAAGCATGAGTAACTTACCCGGTCAAGATTGAGGTTGTCTAGGAAAAGGCAGTAATCATCTAAATCCTTTCAACCAGGATTCGTACCCTGATAGCGTCTGGCCCATCAAAGTGCCTAGGGAATCACGAGGGGGTCGTCACAGGAGTTTACTAGCTTGTGCATGCCTAGGAACTTGTAAGCCCAAAGCTGTAGAAAATCAGGAGAAACGTCACTACAGCTGTAACAGATGTGCAGTTATGGAAGTGTGAAAGGAAAGCACAGAAAATAGAGAAAGCAGGCATACCTCCCAGATGCGCCAGTACCCATTGGCGCTCAGATAAGAGGTCCTCGTGCCCGCGCTCATGTACTCGTACAAGGTGACCAATGCAGCTCCTCCCCAATCATAGGAGCCGATCTGATCCACCACCACCATGGCAGTGAGATAGTGGAGGGGCACCCTATTCTCTAAGTTCAAGAATAAGGATATCCCGAACATATAGAGAAGGAATGCATATAGAGAAGGAATGCACGTGCCACCCACTCGAAGTGGTGGACCTCAGAGTAGACAAAATGGAAAAAGGTCATCTTCAGCCACGTGCATCGTTTGCTCCCGTTGTCGATGGAAGGGGGCACGTGGCTGAGAAGATGTAGAAGAACCTCGGGGTACCGGCAGATATCTGGATCGAACAAGATCGGGTTGCCGCCCACCCGAATCCCGGTGGTGACAGAGAAGTCAAGAGGAGTAAGGGTCACCTCGAACGTGGGAAGATGGAAGGTGTAGGTGGTGTCCCACCATCTCTCTGTCAAAGCTGTAAGGGTGACCCGGTCGTTACTGGTCCCCTCCAGCGTGGTGACGAAGTTGACGAAGCCAGCCTGATCAACAATCTCTCAGCTACGGGGAGGGAGCACCGTGTACCACTCCAGGACATCTGAGGATCCGCCAAAACCTTGAATGTGAAGTCGCCCATGAAATGGAACAAAACAAACAAATTAGTCAATTCAAAATGAAAATGGAATCAACATCTAAAGCGAAACAAATAGAAATAATGACGGGATCAAAATCGAAATGCGTAACAAGATAACTGAAACAAATAGACAATAATCAAAACAAAACAGATAAGTACTCAAACCGTTTAAAACCAATTCGCCAGAATCCAACTTCGACGAAAACCTGACTTCACTCGTATTTTTGACTCAATTTCAAAACTCAATCTAGTTTAAATTCAACTCTGATCAAAATTCAAAAGAAAGTTTAAAAATTCAATTTCCTTTCAACATAACCCCTAATCTACCTCAAATTTAACCTCAAAAAACTCAAAATGGTAGATTCAACCAAAATTTTGTCTCAATAAAGAATACAAAAAAAAAATCAGTTTCATACTTGGCCCAACCTAGCCTCAACCCCATCTAGCCTTGTTTCCAAAAGTCAACCAATTCAAAATTTTAATCTAATCGCAAATTAACGTCCTAACCCGGTAGATCCAAACTAGCCCCTAACTTCGTCCCGATATCTAAGCTTGTTTTAAACAAAATTTCAAAGTTTGATCGTAGGTCCATCCAAAAATCCATCAAAATTCAAAAACACCGTTTTAAAACTCCGAGATTCTTCCAAAACTAATTTTAATCCAAAATTTGAAGGTCAACATGGTTTCCATCCTATCTCAAGAATAGTTTTCAAAATGGATTCATATCCAAAACTCATTTTATTCAAATCTCAGAGTACTTTTCAAATCAAAATCTGCTCAGTTCGTGTTCAATCCAAACATGATTTTCATTTCAAATCTAAATTCAAACGAGCCCCGCTTCTAAGACATGATCCCATTTTCAGCCCAAACCCAAGGTCCGAATCCACCCTCAGTTCAATTTCAAAATTCTTTTTTTTACAAATTTAAGTTTTATTTTAGCCAAAATTCCAAGTTTGTTCAATCCAAAGTCCGTTTTCATCCAAATTCAATAGTTCATTTCATTTTAACTAAAATTATAGGGTTCGTTCAAATCTATAGTTCATCCAAGTTCAAAAGTCCCTGTCCAAGAGCAAAGGTCTATCCAATCCAAGTCAAGGTCTAACCTAGTTAAGTCCAATGTTTCAAACCAAGTCTCAACTTCAATTCAATTAAAATCCTAAACTCCAACATCTGATACAAGTCAATATTCAAATCAATTCAAATTCAAGTTCAAACATTCAAAACTAGTCAAGGATCAACATTCAAATAGACTTTCAATCGACAAATCAAGTAAAGAACTCAAGTTTTCAACTTACCTCAAGGTTTTGGGCCGAGAGATAATCATCACGGCGCCGTAGGAGGACCTCACGCTCCGCTATGACGTCCGGAAGGATGAACCTCTTCATAGCCAATTTTCACAATCGGTGAAGAAGAGGGATGTAGGTCCCCGCGTTAAAATGCTTTGGTATGCCCGGCGCACCCCTTCCCTCGAGTAGGAGATCTTTGTCCCCGTCGCTGCCATCACTCACGGCTACTCCAGTTGCACCTCCAACACTGTCGGCACCACCATTGCCACCAACAACTAGTGCCACACCGCCCACGGCACCACCACCACCATCACCTCCTACACCACTGGCGCCGCCACCTTAGTCGCCCATGATGCCGAATCTAATGTCCACCATGGCCGAGAACACTACCAATATAAGGGAGAGGATAAACATGCTTTCGAGAGTCAAGGAACTGAGAGAGAGAGAGAGAGAGAGAGAGAGAGAGAGAGAGAGAGAGAGAGAGAGAGAGAGATATACCAAGAGAAGGAGTCAAGAGAGATACAGGGAGTTTGAGAGAGTGAGAGTACGAGAGAGATGAGAGGAAGAGAGAGTATGAAAGCTTTGCACAAATGGTTTTTTTCGAACGGTCTCAGAACTTATATTCTATTATTGACCTCGCGGCCGTTAGATTCGGAGGATTTAAAACTTGCGGCCGTCACAACTTGATCCAAGCCGCAACATTGTTTTGTAACGGCCGTGCCTTTTGTTCAAATGTTTTTAAAGGCCGTGAACTTTATGTTCTGGCCGCCATCTCCTAAGGGCAAAATAGTACAGGCCGTGACATACAAAAGTGACAGCCTCTATTTTGTTTTGAGCTTTAGAACTACCATATATGGGTTTTTAATAAATTAAATACTCTCTTAGCCCTTCTTTATGATCTAGATGCCCTTTTGAGCCTTCGATCCTCCTCACGACCTTTAACTGACTCGTCGGTCCTCGACACTACTGAAAACTGTCCTTAGCCTTTTCAATCTTCCTCATGACCTTAAACAGACTTGTCGGTTCTCGCATGACCTTAAAATGATCCTTTGAACCTTCGATCCTCCTTATGACCTTAAACAGACCCATCGGTCCTCCTCATGACCTTAAACTGACTCATTGATTTTCGCGCGACCTAAAAGTTGCCCATTTACCTTGTCGGTCCTCAACACGACTATCCTTAGCCTCTTCGATCCTCCTTATGACTTTAAACTGACTCGTCGGTCCTCGTATGACCTTAAATTTGCCCCCCAAGTATTTGGTCCACTTCATGACCTTAAACCAACTTATTGGTCTCCGCATGACCTTAAACTACCCTTATCTTCATCAGTCCTTTCACGAACTGATTGATGTTTTCTTCATTCTTGTTGTGACCTTAAATTTTTTTGACATCATACCTGTTTTCATTGCACTGTACCTTTCATGCATCATGATTAGCCTATTTACATTATATGCATTGCTCTACGAACTACGATTGGTCTGATTCCTTATAATAGGGGTAAATAGAAAGTTCGACAGAAATTCAGGTTCGACCACGCTTTTCTGCATGTTTTGTTTGTGCCTAAGATTGGCGGCTTGTTCAATTGGTTTGTCTCTAGAGTTTTGACATTTACTTGTACCACGAGTTGCTGCAAACTCTGTTAAAGAGGGGCAACTGTAGACACCCTAATCTGACTAAGCCAAATCTTAGGCACCTATCTTGAATACGCCCCAATGATGAAAGTATGAGAATCATACTCAAGAATATCCTCAAGCAAGAAAAATCCCGAATATATCTCAAAACCCAAAAATCTTCAGGCCGTGACATCCCTATCCACCTAGTCGCCACCTTTTTGAAAACCTTAGAACATGTCGTGTCCTTACTCTCACGGCCGTAACCTTTTTGAAAACCCTAAATTAAGCTGTGATTTTTCAAAGTCACGATTATTCTTTTCATCACCATAAAGGTAGCGGCTTACACTCTATAAGAGCAAAAAGGTAGCGGCCGTCACCATTACCCTTTTTTGGACAGGTGGTAGCATCTCAGAAGGGGTTTGTGTTGCCCGCCTTGCCTATAAATAGGCGGCGATTCCAAGTAGAAAAAGAAGAGGAGAAAGACCTGGATACCAAAACTCTGTCCAAATACTCCCCCACCCGATATTCTTCTATCCATTCTATACTCCCCAAGCCTCGTTCGTCTTCTTGCTTGTCACGGAGGAGTTTTCGAAGCACATACATTGGCTTGGAGGTATCATATTCTTTCCACCGAGAGACCATTCAAGGTGGATATCTACACGAGGTAACCTTAGGATACCACGACTCTTCTTAAACCCTCATCTTCTTCCCTGAGGGTGTCGTGGATAAGGTTTCCATTATTTTGTGGCTTGTTTATCATTCATTTCAATGAAAATATTCATTTCCTCTAAGTTTTTATTATTAGTGATATATTTATAGCCCTTTGTTTCATATATTTACGGTTATTTACGTTCTGTTTCAATGGTCACAAGTATACTGAACACATCAGAAGCTTACTGAGGTTCTAGAATATAACGGCCATAACTTTCTTATGTCATGGTCGTATGCTCTATTAAACCCACAGTGACGGTCGTGTCCTTTTTATATAAGTAGGTATATTTATGCCTCTTTATTTGGACGGTCGCAATATTTTTTTTTGTTACGGCCGTAACATTATTTTAAAGCTAGAAATGTAAAAATCCTTTTCAAAACCCTTTGTTATTTGTTTATTTCAAGTTTGTACATACTTTTATTACTCTGTTGAGTATTTTCTTCTTTCTATATCTCTGATTAGTTTTCTGTCCGGTAATGAATGGTAGATTTGGCTTAGAACAAATGGGTCATGGTCTTCATTCTATATGCCTTTATATTTGCATGATTTTGAGGTTGTGTAAATGTTACGGTCACTTACTTTTCTTTTATATTTGTCATGGCCATCATCCTCTTTGTTACGGCCGTGCAGTTGTTGATAGATCAATAGCATGTAAATGTGTTTTAAGCTCTTTGTTATTCATTCTTGATATCCTGTATATTCTGTCTAGAGTTAGTGTCTGTACAGAGGATGAATGATGGTAAATCTAGCCTAAAATCAATAGGTTATGGTCTCTGCCCTGTATACCCTATTCATTTAAGCCAATTTTAAGCCATGTGCAATGTATATATCCTTTTTATACCTCTTAAAAACATGGCCGTGACATTTATTTGTTAGGGCTATGAGATATTTATATTCTGTTCTTCGCAGTAACCTTCTTTTTGTCATGGCCGCTTGTTTTACGTCTATATTTGTCATGGCCGCAATATTTGTTGCTACGGTCGTAAGTATTCTGCATGTCCAATAGCTTAAATATGATGTTAGTCTTTTCTACCTGTTTTGTATAGCCTACTTATGGCATGACAAGGACAGAAATATTATTGCATGACCTTTAGAATCTCACTTGTTTGTTTTATTTCTTATTTGCATGTTTTTCACTTTACTTTGCTCAAACAATACGTGTGACTTATCTAGAAATAATAACCAAGTTGCATGACACTAGGATCATAGTCAAATGTTTGTTTCGTACTTGCTTTTGTTTGAACTCTCTTAACCTCCTATTTTATATATGTTACATTTAAAAAATTTACAACAAGAACCAGCATTGACAAAGTAAAGGCTAACCTTACGGTTGGGTTAAAAGGGTGCTTAACACCTTCACTTTTCGTACCTTAGCCCCCGAATTCTCTTTTTCTTTGGTTACATTTTTTTTTTGAAAAGACCAACAATATTCTTTTTGTTTTTCTTGGTTTTTTTTTAAAAAAATCAAGTGGCGACTCTATTTTATAAAAAAGATACTAAGATATCTTGGACTTTTGCTTTAAAAAGGAAAAAGAATATTTTTTTAAAAATAATAGATATTTGGCGCATCATCCGCGCACTCCCTCAAAGCATTTGCACTCGGTAGTACGTTTTTTAAAGGCTTTAATTTCGTCTTTAACTCACATTCATGATCTGTTGGGGCTCGGGTAATTTTTGTGGATCTTAGTACCACAAAACAGATTTTTCTTAGGTAGGTCACGTGACTCGAATTTTGGGGCGTGACAATTTGGTATCAAAGCTTTAGGTTCAAATACCTAAGAGCTGTAGGAGAGGTTGCATCACCCAATGAGGATGGTTGCGTGTTCTTGATATGCTTGTGTTTAAATGTTTTGATAACATGAGAATGATTTTTCGTTATAGCATGAGAATATTATGTTATACATGAGCATAGAGGTTGGATCTTAGGATTGATTTGTCTTGCCTTTGGGCATTTGGATTAACCAACTTGGAGGCCAAGTTAGAAATGCATTTGGCCGACATACTTTCTAGCAAAGAATCTAAGTAGGTTACTCAAACTGACTTGTCACTCTTGTCGGTGCTCCTCGGTATGTGGAATCTATATGCGTGATCTTGAATAGCTAAGTGTTAGCATGATTATGTGGCATGTGTTGATAATAACATGATGAATCAAATCTTATGTTGTTATATCCTATATTTCTTTTATATAGAGGCTATGTTTCTACGGAGAGGACGAGGCCGTGGTTGAGGTCGTAGCCGTGGTTTAAGCAAATGGGATGTGCCAATCCTTGATGCTGGGGATGCTAATGCTCCCCAAGGACTAATAAATGGGGTAGATTTGCTACGTGAGATGGTGGGTTCTATCCGTTAGCTAGCTGAGACCGCTAGGGAAGGGGCGAAAGTACCCGAGCCGAGGGTGACTTTTGCGATACGTGAGTTTCAGCTTCTTGACCCTCCTACCTTTGTTGGGGATCCTGATCTCAAGGTGGCCACAGAATGACTGGAACTTGTGACAAGGATCCTAGATACGCCGTAGATAGTCGAGAATGACTTGAGAGTTGCATTCGCTACTTTTCAGCTGAGGGGTGACGTCTACGAGTAGTGAAAGTTTGCTAGAACCGTTGTAGATGGTACATGGCATGCTTTCACGAAGGTGTTTATGGAGAAATACTTTCCTAAATCCACAAGGGATCTCTATCGAGAGGAGTTCTTTTACCTTATTTAGAGGACGATGAGTGTTGTACAGTATGAGGCTAGGTTCACCAATTTGTCCTGCTTTGCATAGGAATCTGTGGCCACTAATGAGCTGTGTTCAAAGAGGTTTAACAGGGGTTTGAGGCCCGCGATCAAGGAAAGGGTGGCAGGATTAAGGCGACGTGCCTTTACTTAGTTGGTGGAATCAACAGCCACCATTGAGAACACTTTGAATGAGACCTAAAAGGCAAGTGAGGCTAGAGCATCGCAAGGTGGAGTGAGTGCACAGTCAGGTGGACGCCGCAATAAGAGGCAGAGGTCGTTTGATCCTAATTCTGGTCGTAGTTCTGCTCTCATATTGGATGAGGCTGTTGGGGCTTGGAGAGAGTTCTTCCTATAGTTTGTGACTACCTAGATGTCTTTCTTGGCGATCTATTTGATTTGCCACCACCTCGTGAAATAGAGTTTTCTATCGATCTTATTCCCAAAGCCACTCCTATTTCGATGCCATCTTACCGATTTGCACCAGCAGAGTTGCAGGAGCTTAAGGAACAACTTTAGGATTTGCTAGACAAGGGTTTGTATGCCTCAGTACACTGCTGTGGGGAGCTCCAGCCTTGTTTTCCAAAAAGAAGGATGGGTCCTTGAGGTTGTGTTTTGATTATCGAAAGCTGAATCAAGTAATGATGAAGAACAAGTATCCTATATCGAGAATTGATGATTTGTCTGATCAATTAAAAAGTTCGTGCTACTTTTTGAACACTTACTTGAGTTTAAGGTATCATCAGCTAAGGATCAGAGAAGAGAACATAGCAAAGATTGCTTTTCGAACTTATTATGGTCACTGTGAGTTTTTTGTCATGCCGTTCGGTTTGACTAACGCGTTTACGACGTTTATAGACTTGATAAACCGCATATTCCATCTATATCTTGACAGTTTTGTGGTTGTATTTGTAGACGATATTCTCATCTACTCACCATCGAGGGAGACACATGAGGAACACCTACACATTGCTCTGCAGCTTTTGTGGAAACAATGACTATATGGAAATTTGAGATGTGTAAATTTTAGATGCCTGAGGTGAAGTTTCTTGGACATGTGGTATTGGTGGTATGGAGTATCTATGGACTCTTCAAAGACTGAAGCAGCGATGAGTTGGGAACGACCGAAGAATGTGTTTGAGATTCGTAACTTTTTGGATTTGGCAGGCTACTATCGATGATTCGTGAAAGATTTTTCTTAATTTTTCGCGCTGATGACTCGCTTTACACGGAAATGAGTCAAGTTTGTTTTGAGTGAGTCTTGTGAATTAGCATTTCAAGAGCTAAATAAGAGATTGACATGGGCACCAGTGTTGGTTATTTCAGAATGGGGAATGGGTTACACTATTTACTGTGACGCGTCGCATGATAGCTTGGGATGTGTCTTGATGTAAGAAGGTAAGGTTGCGGCTTCGGCTTATGGATCTTGGTAGTTGAAGACTTGTGAACAGAATTATTCGACACATGACTTGGAGTTGGCAGTCGTGGTTTTTGCTTTGAAGGCATGGCGGCACCATCTTTACAGTGAGCATTTTGAGGTTTTCTTGGATCACAAGAGTTTGAAATACTTGTTTTTTTAGAAGGACCTGAATCAACGTCAGTGAAGGTAGATGAAGTTTATGGAGGACTACGATTTTGATCTCTAATATCATGCCGGGAAGGCCAATGTTGTGGCCGATGCTCTCAGCGGGAGAGCTCATGGTTCGTTAGCTTATATTACAATGCGAGAGTGAGACATGCTTCAGGAGGTTGTTGAGTTTGATTTGTGTCTCGGGGAGATAGAGAAGGATGTGACCTTATTTTTCGTGGTTTTACGACCCATGTTGATTACTCGTGTTCTAAAGGCTCAACAAATAAATCAGGAAGCTCAGTTGTTACGGGATCGTGTTGTAAGTGGGAAAGACACCAAAGGATGGGTTGTGAGCCTGAATCAGAGTTTAATACTTGAGGGAGAGTGTTTGTGCCAGAATCGTGCCATGACGATGTGTTACGTGATTTCCACCATTCTTGTCTTGTAGTGCACCCGGGAGGCATCAAGATGTATCATGATTTACGCCGACAGTTTTGGTAAAAAGGAATGAAGAGGGATATAGTTCAATTTGTTTCTCGGTGCCTTACTTGTCAGTAAGTGAAGGCGGAATATTAGGGGCCAACAGGGTTGCTACAGTCGTTGCCAGTATTAGAGTGGAAGTCGGAGAACATCATTATGGATTTTATATTTTGACTTCCGAGATCGCATAAGAGATATGATGCTATTTGGGTTGTGGTTGATAGATTGACAATGTCTGCACACTTTCTTCCCATATGTGTGAAGGAGTCCATGGACAAGTTGAGTAAGTTGTATATCAGTGAGATTGTTTGGTTATATGGAGTGCCTATATCTATTGTTTTCGACCAAGACCTGTGTTTTAAGTCATGCTTTTGGCAGAGTCTTCCGTCAGCTTTGGGGATGAATTTGCCTTTCAGCACTGCTTTTTATCCTCAAACGGGCGGTCAGTCCAAATGTACTATACAGATTTTGGAGGACATGTTGAGAGCTTGTGTACTTGATTTTTGGGGTTCTTGGGAGGATCATCTGCAGTTGACAAAATTTACATATAATAATAGCTTTAGGATGGCACCTTTTGAGGTCTTGTATGGCAGGTCATGTAGGTTGTTGGTATGTTGGACCAACGTGGGAGAGGCAACAATTTTGGGACTCAACTTAGTGCGGGAGATAACGGAGAAGATTATCATGATTCACTAACGCTGGGTGACAACCCAAAGTCGTCAGAAGAATTACGTAGATCAAAGGAGGAGGCCTTTGGAGTTTGGGGTGGGGGACTACGCATTTTTAAAGGTTTTGCCACATTGAGGTTTAATGAGATTTGGCCGTAACGGGAAGTTATCGTTGCGCTTTATTGGGCCGTTTGAAATCCTTGAGAGGGTTGGGGAGGTAGCATATTGTCTGGTTTTGTCTCTTTAATTGTCATTTGTGCACAATGTGTTTCATGTTTTCATACTTTGAAAATATGAGCCTGACCCGTCACACATCTTGGATTGGGCTGAGTTGCGGGTGGACGAGGATGCTTCTTTTGAGGAACGACCCGTGAGGATTTTGGATGCGAAGGAACAAATGTTGAGAGGGAGAACCATTACCTACGTTAAGACACTGTGGCTTTATTATGGTGTTGAGGAAGCTACGTGGGAGCTTGAGTTCGAAATCCGTGCTAGGTACCAAGAGTTGTTTTCTTCCTAACTACGTTGTGAATTTTGGGGGCGAAATTCCTTAAGAGGAGAAGAGTTGTGAGACTCAGTTTCTTTTAATTTTATAATATGTATTCACGACGTGTTGTATATCATTTTAGTCGTTGTAAAAAAGTACATTTCTATATATTTTATTAATGTGTTGGCATAGATATGCATGTTAATTTCAATCCCGGTCCTATTTGGGCATTGTGGCAAAAAGTTAGAACTTTCTAGGTAAAACTGCTCGATCGGTCCTTAGACCGCTCAAGCGGTCTATTTTGCGTGGACTATATAGTGATAGCTAGTGGCCCTGGTTTTTAAACCAAAACTTGTTGTGTAAGCTTCTCTCTCTCTCTCTCTCTCTTGACAGAAAGACAAAAACCCTAACTTTGGCTTGCTTCTGGCTTTGTTTTTAGCGTTGCGAGGGTAGAACGGTGTTCTCCTCGCCAAGGGCTTTGCATTCATCCGAACGAAATCTTGTTTCAACAATTTTAGTTTTTTGCTTGTGGTTAAAGTTTTGAGTTTTTAACTCCATATGGTAGCATTCAAGACTCACTCACATTAAAAGCATGTTATATGTGATTATACGCATTTTTACTGTTTTAAAATGCTATGGATGTTGGATTTTGTGTTTAAACCTTGTTTGGTTGGATAAAAATCATATTTTGCTATCCTAAGGTTTATTACGAAGTTGGTGGATGTATGTGTATGTGATTTTTAAAAAGATGTGTTTTGAAAATTCGAAGGAATTATGTGTTGCAAAAACATAATTTTGGATGTTTGGAGCTAACCCTTAGGGTTGAGCCTTGGTTTAAATGATGTGGCTAAGATAGTCGAAACATTTTGAAAATGGTGGTTGATTTCCATGGTTATATAGTGATAAGGTAGCTATGTGCCTTAGACATTTTGTACATAGATATGTGCGTACAAACGTTTCGATAGTCGTGCTGTGTGCCTTGTTAATGATTCAATAGATATACCATAACAATGTTTGTATACATGGGTCTGAATTGATTCTCGATGAAAGTCCAAAAATTTACGCAAGATAGGTGCTTCTCTCCTTCTGGTTAATCTCCGTAAATGAAGTGTTTACCCAATTGGGAGGCATTTGTTGTTATAGTAATATATAGAGCTTGTCATTATCTAGCGGGTCATTAGATGCCCCAGAACTAGATTAATGGGCAAAAGTTTATAATTGTTACCTTTGTCCTCGGGGTGATAAGGTCGGTACATAGGAATCATTGTTGGTTGTGAAAATCTAGTGGGAAAATAACGTGTTATTTATGTTTATTAAACTGTTGGACATTATTGGATTATATCAAAACTTGTGATTTTGAGGATGAAAAAACGTTTTGAGACTAGTGTAGTCGAGTTGTTTATATAATCCATGAATTGCATGTTTTGAGACTTGTGTAGTTGAGTTGTTTACATGTTCTTATTGGGTTTTGGCTCACGTTGTTGGATTTAAAACCTTTCAGGTGAAAATGATCATGTGGCTTGATCTTGAGAAGCTTCGGAGGTGGCGGAAGACAAAACCCTTAGTTTTGTAGTTCGGTGGTTCATACCGATTTTGTTATTTGATTATGTAATTGTGTAATATGTTTTAGACTTGAATGCCTATGTGTTGTAAGGTTTAAGGCCATGACACTGATGTATGTTTGTTTGTAAGAGGATGAGAGGAACCATGGGTTGGTGGTTTTCATTTCATAGTTGTATGAAATGGTTTTTGATTGGTTGGTTTCTAACATTATACAAATGGTTTTCGATTAGATTTATGCTTCATATCAAACCTTATGCCTCGCGAAAGGTTTTGAATCTTGTTTTAGCATATTTTAGATTGGTTAGTTATGCCTTGAAGGTTTTCCAAAAGGTTAGAAAATGGCCAAGTGTTGGATTTCAAAAGTGGTGTTTTGAAAATTGGTCCAGAGCCAGACCATTCAATGGATAGGTAGAGTGGTCTATCAAGTGGTCAATGTGAGTTTTCAGATGTTTCACAGGCAGGTGAAAGAACCGAGCATAGGCGAGAAAGACCGATCGAGCAGTCTAGGTAAACCTTGAAAATTCTTGTTGTTTTGTTTTACAAACTTGGCTCTTGAGGACCTTAACTATATTCTTTTAGGTGCTTCTTTTATCTAAAATAAATTCTTAAAAGTGCGTTTATCAAATGCTTTAATTTTATTTTTAACTCGCATTCATGACCCGTTCGGGCTCGAGTGATTTTGGTGGATCTTGGTATCATAAAACGAGTTTTTCTTGGGTAGTTCACATGACCTAAGTTTTGGGGATGACAGTTATCTTTATAGTTTTTGTTTTTTTTTCGTGTTTGCTCTGTAATGTATTCTGTCATTTTGATATGGTTAGGTTAGCTCTGTAAGTTTGACAATGTTATTATGTACAAAAACTTCACAGTAAAACTCCGAGGAACTATTGTAATGAAATCTTTTGCGTAGTCTATTTTCTTTTCTCTCCATGTTCAATTCAAATTAAAATGAGTAAATAAGAAAAGAGAAAAAATAAATTATGCAAATAGTAATTGATTTTAATTCTAAAAATAATAATGAATTTGAGACATTTGGTAGATTTTATCTCACTGACTGATTACGACCCTCTCTTTGGGTTTGGATTGTGGCACTATGTGACTGAATAGTAACCTCCATAGGTAAAAATGCAGCATGTCCGAACACTAAATCAAATGGTGCAGTTTGTGCACTATCTCTCTTAGAAGTTCGATAAACCCATAATACTTTTGAAAGCAATTCAAGCCACTATCATAGACTATCTTCAATGACTTTTGACAATGCTTCTTTTATGATTTTAATGGTTACTTTAGCTTGTCTATTTTCTTGAGCATAATATAGTGTTGAATTAATTATTTGTATGCCATACCCAGGCGCCTTCTTGTAGTGACTCTAAGTTCGATATTGGATCCAACAGACCGAGGATGTCTCGAGTTTTTATATGTGGCACTATTACTTATTTTATTTATGGTTCTCACAAATTATAGATGATCATTTTGTTATCACTACTATGGTATTAGTTATTATAATGAGATTTGATATATTGGTTACTCATCACTGGCTTTGAAAATTGGGTGAATTTGTTCACAAACGGTATTCAATGGAAAAATGTGAATTTGACAAAAAGAAAAAGAATTTTTATGTGATTGTATGTTATGATTATGTTTCAATTATAGATACTTTGAACATCCTGTTTTGAACTATATTCTACTATGTATGCTTTCCATTTACTGAGCTGTCGGCTAACGTTATTTTTAACATTGTCAAGTAATTAGTCAAAGTTGCTAGTGGTGGGCTTTGTGGTATCTTGGGATCCAACTTAGTGACCTCTTAGGAGTTTAATTATTTTTGCATTTTACTTTTAATCCGTATCATTTGTTTGGTTAGTTGACTGTTAGTTAACTCGTGCATTGTGGGCTCTGTTAGTTAACTGTTAGTTGTTGTTAGTTAACTCGTGTTGGGAATGTATACTGAAAAATTATACTTTTTATGTATTTTATTCTGGATACCTGGCATATTAATAAGAAATATTTGAGATGGTTTTGCATTTATGGTTTTATATTTATATTTGTGATGTATGAATGCATAGTTCGTGTATTCTATTCAGTATTTGACTCGGTGCGTGCTGCACGGAAGATCGGGTCAAAGATTCTGACAGATTATAGAGGTAGGTTCACAATCGCAATGCACCCGGACATTCTATTGGTATGATTGTAGTACATCATTATAGTAGCTGGTTTTGGTTAGGTCTAACGGATCGAATTCAGGTTTTGAGAATTCGATGTTCGAGCTCGAAGTGTTAGTACACTTGGAGTGTATTGAGCGGGATCAACGGGATGATCGATTCTATACTGACTATATGAATTGATCCAC
>JAUMHN010405910.1:0-13168 GCA_032360265.1 Heliamphora ciliata
TTATTTTTTGGGATGGTTTGGTTGCCCCCCCCCCCCCCCCCTCATGAGGCAATCTGGGTTATTGTTTGACACCTAGTTTGCAACTAGTTTGGGGAGCTAAAAAAAAACCAAAGATGGAGCTAAACGCCGCCAGCTACGTTAACCGAAGAAGAGGGCGGCAAATTTAGACTTGCGCCACGTTTCACTCCATGATTCGGTTCCGAAAGAGAATGTCATCCACTAGTTGTCTAGTTGTCCCAGATCACCTTCATCGCCTGGCAATGGATAAATCTACACGCCAGCTTGTCGTACGTACACCCCGCATAACCCCCTATGACCTGGCGTGCGTATTGACAGTGTTGGTTGATTGCCCCCTAAGAGGCAAGGGGGACTATAGTTAGATGTCGTCCCCACAACTAATGTCATAAGCGGAATAACACTATGAAGGTGGAGCGAGACGACGCAATCTACATTGACCTGAAGAAGAAGGCAACAAATCTAGATTTTGTGGCACCTTTTATTCTACAATCCCGACTCCCAAAGAGTGTGTCATCAGCGAGTTATGCCACATCGTTACCACTGCACCATGAGGGTAGACCTACAAGCTAACTTCTTCCACGTACACCTCCGCATCACACCCTACGACCAGACCTACTTACTAACAATGCCAAAAGAAGACGAAGATCCTGAGGATGATCTGGATGATGACCCGAGACTGCGCTAACTTTAGGCTTCAAAGGTGGATTAGCGATAGATTGGCTAGAAAGTCTTGCTTTGATTTTTTTGTTATGCTTTGCTTATCTTTGTACTGTTATGTTTTGTTATGTATTATGTAGTTATTTTTAGAACATCATGTGATTGTTTTGAATAATTTATAACATTAATCATAGCATCACCCCTACGCAGTCAAATTTGGGTTGATCGAGTGTGTAAATCTTTTGAGTTACAAGTTTTTTACCTCCGCTCAATCAATGACTTGCGAGTCATGGACATGATCGGCTCTGCAACAAGGGTCGAGAGTGGATAAAGACTGAAGATGGAGTAAGACGATGCCACTTACGTTAACCTGAAATAGAGCTGCAGAAGGCGACAAATTTAGACTTTGCGACGCCTTTCACTCCACGATTTCGGCTCTCAAGAGTGTCAACGACGAGTTTGACCACACCCCCACCATTGCGTGACGAGGCACCGATCTGCACGCAAACTTCTTCCACGTAGACCCTCGTATCACCCCATATAACGAGACTATGTGTGACAATGCTAGAAGTCGAAAACGCCGAGAAGGATCCGGATAATGATTTCACCGAGCACTAGATTTCTGGCTTCGAAGATCGGTTTGGGGTAGATATACTACGATATTTTGATTTGATTTGTTTGTTATTTTATTTTTTGCTTTTTTTTTCCGCATTTTGTTGTTTTGCTGTGTACTATGCAATAGTTATCTTTTAAACACGTGACTATTTTGAGAATTTATCGGACACGATTAAAACCTTTGATACCAAGTTAAAGTGCAAAAGATTAAGAATTTATAAGTAAGGAAGGAGAAGAGATGTAGAGAAGAAGAGAGTAGGATTTTGGGAACTTAATTAGTCTCCCTCCCTTTCACATCTATTTTTATGATGCACGTCACCACCCAATTTCCATAATACGTGTCGGCATGGGTACTCCATTAATATTCGTCCTGAAATAATGAAAAAAGGTGAGGTGCCTACTCTACTAGTAGTTAACCAGTAATGTGGAGATGGTGAGTGGTGTTACAAGAAAATACAGAATAGGCAATAGGTGCATTAGGAAATTAGAAGAATAGTGATTGGAGATTAATTTGAGATGATTTGGTCTTGTTAATGCAAAGTAATGCACTTGTAAGGATGTGCTAAAATAAATAGTGGAAGGCCAAAGAAGGCTTAGAGTTTAGGTGGTAAGAAAGGACACAATTGCTTTAGACTTTCCTGAGGTCTTAGCTCCTAGTAGATCAATTGGTGGATCGACGTAGTCGGGTCATGTAGTTGGGATAGAAGCTTGTTGAATTGAGTCCTCCCCTCCCATCCTCTCCCCTCCCTCTCAAGTTATTATTGCATTATGTGTATATTTCCAAATGGTCAAAAAATTCATTTTAGAGATGCTACTTGGCTAGGAGTTTTGAGTATTTGGAGAGCTATACATTTAATTCAATGATGCAGTAGACACTCTAACCAGCAAAAGAGCCACAACTATGATGTCCAATTTCGCATGTGCTGTTGCTAAGAAATAAAGCATAGGTTTGTCCATGAAATCTCTAATGCCAATCAAATATCATTTACTTCCATGTTTCTAAATGTGTGACGATAAGTTTATAATGTTTGTTATAGGAACTTGTCTAGGGAAAGCCAAAAATAAAGGTACGCGAAATTATTTGTTTCTTTCTTTTCGCTTGACAAGTCTCCGAACCAAACATGACCTTAATTTCATGTTAGCTGGTGATCAATTATATTGCTAATTTTGTCTTCTGTTGATCTCAAATTTGCTAAAAGAGGCAGGCTATTTGCAAAGCAAGAAGTTCGAGCAATTCAGATAGACCCTGTCGGACTCTTCTTCACGAGCGACGCAACGGGCCAATTGGCGCCAATTGACGGTGTGGAAATTGGCAGGAGAGTTGAGTGCACTGGCTTCCATGAAAGTAATGTTTTTGGTACAAATATCTTGCTTGTGAAGATTAGCAAGCAAGCAGAAGATCAAGAAAAAAATCATTGTTTGTTAGATTAGAGAAGCATTGATTTCACTCATATTGCCCCCATAAGGTATGGTGTGAGAGTGCCAAGGTGCAAAAAATTATATTAGTCATGATCACTGTCCAAAATTTAAACTTTTACTGAGTTGAATTCAATTTTATTTGCCAATGGTGCTATCTTCTTAATTGTGCTATTCGTAATTTTTTTTTCTGCTCTGTAGTACATCTTTGAATTTGATCAATTTCTGGTTTAATTTGAATATGTTGCTTCGTTCACTCACAAGTCATGAGTTTGGTTGAGTATCACTGCCTATGTTGGACACTTCAAGGTTGAGATTTGAGAGAAAGCCTTGTCCAATCGAAGATAATTTGTAGCAGGTTGATATCATGTTCGCCAAGCAGGCTCATACTTATCTGTTGTACTTTTATAGTTGTAGGTTTGATTCTTCTCACACTAGCGGATGCACAAACTTCACTAAACAGCAGTGTGATTGGCGTTTTAATGGTGTCTAGTGCTGCAGTAATGGACTCCTTTTTGGGCAATGTGCAAGAAGCGATCTTTATCATGAATCATGAAATAATTGAGCTGTTTTGGATGTGATGTCATTTTCTCCCTTGGTGTTTTAGTTAAAAGATAAATTGTTTCTTTATATACGACATTTTGTACTTTTGGACAGATGGAGATGCTCTTTTGCTCAACTGTGGTTGGTATTCCTTTCTTAATTCCAGCCATGCTTGTGACTGGAGAATTATTCAAAGCATGGAATTGACCTTTGAAGCAATTGCTACATTTGTTGATCAAGCCTTCGTCCTTTCCCTCATTGTCATTTTTGGTGCTGCGAATACTGCAATGGTATGTTTTTTGTCATCAGATTCCCTTGGTCCGTTATGCCTATTTATACTTGGATACAATACGGAAACTTCACATACAAAACAAAGAAAAAAAAATCAATTTGGTTCCTTGAAGTGGTAGATCTCCTAGGATTTGATGATGTTGATTTTGGGTTATTATTTCAATCATCTTTATGAACATAGGGATCTTGGATTGGGTCTTTGACTCTCGAGACATGACTTGCCCATCGCATATACGTTCAAGGGTCCCGCTAATCATCACCCATTTGGTGGTGGATAATTGGTATCGATGCCTATTCCTTTATTATTATTAGGTATCAATATCTAACCGAAGGAGGATATGAAAACTTATTTGGCGCGACAACTCCTAAACACTTCCCCAAAAAATAGGAAACTCTTTACTTGTAAAAAAATTATCTTATCCACCATCCACTAGGCACTAATTAGCATTTTCCTATGTTTAATAACAAAAGCAGTGTGAATTTTGTTGTTGTTTCTCATCTCATAATTGAATTTTGTTGTTTCACCTCATAGTTCGACAAATTTGTATTTCAAAATTTGAGTTCCAAGGTGTTTAGGTAGTCTTTACACCGGTAATTTCTATGTAATTTGGGATCTTATAGTTCTAGACCATCTCCACAGCACATGAATGGTGTGGGCCCTAAACAAGTGTGCAATAACTGCAGTTGAGATTGTTTGGGAGCTTTGAACCAATGCAAAAAAATTTGTTTTTATACAACTATATTCTAAAAAACATCAATTGTCAAATACAATTACTTTTTGAAAAATTGCAGCCTTATTGCTCCAAATTTGCACAAACCATGTCTCACGTGAGAACACGATGATCCAAAAAATGATGAATTTGGGAGTGACAATCCATGAATGTCTTTTGATCTAATGTTACAAAATGCTCCGTAGATTTGTTTGATAATGCAAATTTATTGCCTTTTAACTTCTAGCCTTTTAGCCTATTTACTTCTTAGAAAATATCTCAATTTTTATTATACACGTTTATCTTAACCTGTCTTGGTATTTTATCTTAATTTGTCTTCAGATATAAATTTTGTTGCATGGATTTAATTGTTGGGATGTGTGGAGTCTGATAAGTAGAGTGCGAAGCATTAATGGGTAGTGCTAGCGATCGAGTGTTAGCAATCCAGAAGTGAGCGCTTGAGCTCCTGCGATGTTTTAGGATATCTTGTTTGTGGTGCTAGTATGCGCTTGTCGAGTGCTGCGTGATGTCAGAATGTTTTAAAATCTGAGCTCTATATTGTTAGCCCTAGTCGCTATATGTATATGTTTTAATGTTTTTTCCATTCTAAACATAGTGAAATCCTAGTGTGAACTGTGGATGTAAGCATTTTTGCCGAACCACAAATATATTTGTGTTGCGTTATTGCGTGATTGTTCTTTGTATTCTTTGTGCAAGTATGTGGGTTATTTTGTTTCGACAATTAGTATCAGAGTTTCGAGACGTATCTTTTAAATTTGTTTGTGTTGTGTCAAGTTTATTATAGAACAATTGTTTTATTTTTGAATTATGAAAAGTTTGTATAATGTTTGTTAAGAATTATCGTAGACTATAAAAATACAAATTCCTTCGCTTTCAAAATTTGGAGTTATTAGATTATTTTTTTAGAAAAGAATTTTTGTAGATACTTGTAGTTATATTAGGTAGGTATTGTGGATCAACAAGGAAAATTATTGCAAACTTGTAATAATAGAATTAATTTTATTTTCAATTTAAGCTATCTAGTAGAGTAAATTAAATATGAATAGATTTTAGTAGCGCTAAAAACTGTCACTAAAAATAAAATTTTAGTATAAATATAGTATTCTCTTTATGTAATAGTGTAAATAATATTAATAAACAGTTTATAATGAACTATCTATATTATTCTATTGAAAGAGAGCACCCACTTGGTGTTACGTAAAAGTAAAGTTACGTGGACTTTTTTCTTACCCAAAATACCATTTTTTTACATAACTTATTTTAATTTAAAATTTTAATGGTATAATTTTAAAATCACACTATTTTATTATCTCTTTTTTTGCGACTGATATGATTTTAGTTTGAAAACTTATAACAGTTCTATTCCCCTCCCCCTCTTTTTAAGTCTTTTTTAGTATAACATGTTTATTGTAGCTTAATATTAATAAATAAAAAATTGCTAACACAGCGTGTGCGAAGCCAAGTTTAAATCAAAATGACACGTTTAAATAAACGGTGGTATATGCTATAAAACTCATTGAGTGGCCTATTCCCATTTTCAAAGAAGCACGGTAAAGGCAAAGTCAAAAATATGTCCAATTTTATTAAAAAAAGGTCGAAAGGCCAAATTACTGAAATCCAATGCTATGTGGGGAAATCAGACTAGAAAAACCACCTTCAGCATGGTGAGGTAAGAAAACAAAAATTCATTTTTACTTGTCACAATTGTTGTATTGTTGGTCATATACGTCCAAACTGCAAGAATTTGAATATGAATAAATTTTTTGTGCCTATTTGTCATTATTGTGGGATAAAGGGACAAATTAGACCTTACTGCACTAGGTTGTTTGAGCAAAATAAGTTCAGATTTGACTTGCCACACCAACCTAGGAAAGCTTAGAGTTTAACTCCAGAAATTGTTTTTGAAAATCAAGAAAGTTTTGAGTATGAAAAAGTGATATTGACAGCTTTTTAGCTAATCGTAGTCCTTAGTTTTTGAGTCTTGTTGCGTCTTTTTTTTGGGTTTGTTTGCTTGAGTTTTTATTTTTTATTTTTTTGTCTTTTAAACACACAAAAAAAAAACAAAAATTGTGGGGGACTTTTTTAGATTGTGAGTATTATTTCTATGCATTAATTTTTTATTTGGCTGAAGTCCCACAATTTAGGATTTGAGATTAAGTATTACAATGATTTTTGGGTAATCTAGTTCATAGTGTTTAGAACGTTTTTAGAGATGAATCTATTATGTACACCACTTGAACACTAATAGATGCAGGGATCTTCCGAACTTGGGATCTAATTTATTTTATGGGTCTTTCTTGTTTTTCAGTTTTCTAAAGTTGTTTACAAAATGACCTTATAGTGGCGACCCACTTGATCTTAATGTTTAAACTCTCTCATTTTGTTTCTGTATGTTTGGCTTGAGGAAATGGCTACTTATGCGAACCTTCCTTTTTCATTCGTACTAGCCTGAAAACCGCCAATGAAAGCAAAGAAAAAAAAAAAAAAAGAAAAAGAAAAAAAAGAAAAGAAAAGATGCTTGAGAAAATGGTTGTCTATGTGAGCCTTGCTTATTCGTTTGTACTAGTGTGAAAGCCGCAAGTGAAAGCAAAGAAAAAAAAGAAAAAGAAAAAGAAAAAGAAAAAAATGAAAAGAAAAGAAAAGAAAAAATCTGTAGTCTTCAGTTGAGAGGGAGTTATCTTGTAAAGTGAATTGGGTTAAATCTGGTTTGACTTTGTGAATTTCTTGTTTTCTGATAAATAAATGTGACTCAGCTATATAGATCTCATATAGGATTTGATCTTGGAGTCTGAAAATGTTTCAAGTCACACACACACTGTTTCATATAGAATCTACTCTGATTATGTTCTTTCATATATGAATAGAGATTAACTTGGATTCTGTGCGTAGATTTGATCAATTTGACTCGACTGTGTGGTTTTAGGTGAATCAAAATGTCTATGGGTCTAGTACTTGTTTTTTAATTTAGTTCCCTCAAAAAGATTTGTTTTGTTTTTGTCCGTGTGTTTGTCAATTCGTGACAAAAAGGGGGAGATAGATGTGGTGAGTGGGTTTATTTTTTTTTTTTTATAGATGTGGTGAGTGAGTTTATTTATTTATTTTTTTATGGATGTGGTATGAGTTTTTTTTTTTTTTGGAGTTTAATTTGAGGGGGAGTTTAATTTGGCTATTTTTGTTCTTGCTTGGTTGATGCCTCTGTATTTCTGAAATACAATAATACTTTTTATATGTAGCAATATTTTTTACTCTTTAATTTTATTTATTCAAGCCTGCTTTGTTTTTTTCTCACCTTAGTTTTATCTGCGCTATCACAATACATTTTTTGATCTTATGTGAAATTCCAAACACAGTTCTACAGTCTATGTTGCTGTTTAAAATTGCATATGCTACTAATGCTTCGCTTATAGAGAATTCGAGTTGTAAAGTTATTAACACCACCTTTCAGTCATTGCCTATTTATGCGCAGAGAGTTGATTGGACTGATTCAATCATAAAGTCATACTTAAAATTTAATATGTTGTTGAACTTGCTATTGAGACCATAGTCGTCAAATCATGAATCGAATCTTAGTTTTGTGAATCGTGAATCCAATCGATTCGAGAATCGAAAGATTCGGCATAAACTACAAAAATAATGTTTAAACACTTCATATGCATGAAATAAAATTAAAAAAATTAGTATTAACAAATCTTACGATAAGACCATGATTACGTAATTTAATTGGAATGATATTTATCTTCATCATAAGAGATTTTAGCTCAAATCCAACCAACCATAAGATTCTTCAAATGTCATTATATATTTTCTTTTGAAAGTTAAAAAATGCACCAAGAAATCTTAAAGAGAGTAGAATAAGGGAAGATAGATTAAATATAAAATAGTTTAAAATGTCTTGTATGCTTGTTGCTAGTTAGAAAAGTTTAGTAAGTTGTGGAAGCATTGTCCAATGATCAAACTTATATTACATTAAATCATGTTTTTTTCACTAGAGTAACAACATAATTTATTAGAAGTGACATTTTCACGTCCTTTGTGTCATTTTCCTCTGCATCATTTTATTGTGTTCCCAATTTCAATGTCATTTATTTTACTAGAATTACCATAAGCATGGTAATTACTATCTTATGTTTTCTTCACCTTCTTAAATATAATGCTCGCTTCACTACTCATTTATCAAACCATTCTTCCAGCCATCTTGCACATCATGTTGTTTGAAGATTATATGATTAACCATGGGGCAATGATTAATAAAATCAAACAATTGGTGGCTTGGTGATAGGTGATATCTGTCACTAAACATCGTTTAGAGATTTTGAATCATTTGGCCTTAATTATAGATGTTTGGTTAAATCTTTTTGACCATCTTTAACAGTTTCAAATGTCAGAAAATCTATGATTGCTATGCATGAATGATAGCAGGGAGGAGCATTGGATAATGTAATTTAACCGTACATACTTTTCTTAACATTTATGGTTGGGAAATTATTAATTTCTGTTCACTTAAACTTCTTTGTCTTATTTGTCTATTTCATCTTACCATAACTGATCCCATGCAACTGTTCTAGGGATACAATTCACCTCCTACCGCATTTAATAATCGCACTTTAAGCTATGCAGTCCGATTGTGGTTTTAAAACAACCATGGTGTTAGAAAACATATCATAACCCGTATCGAGCACCGTGATCCCTCACTAGTATTATATTGAAATGTCAATAGTTGATAAGGCCTTCATGAATAATGACAACTTAAAGGTCTAGTACAAAAAGGACCTATGGACTCTGCTTGAGATCTTGTGTTGCTTTCATTTTCCGTACTGTTCGGGGTTTTTATTTCTTATTTATTTGCAATTTTCATTTTTTTAGTTTGTAACCTAAAGTTGATCATTTCCATTATATTCTTTCATATCATTTCTAGTTCGTGTATCTTTATTTGGTCTCATATGTTGTTAGCAATGAGTATGTTTTGGTCATCTTACATGCAGAGATGTGAATGACAATAGAATGAACAATGAACCTTTTGGAATAATTTGGTCCAGTTGGGTGCTAGACCATTATGTTACCATGGTTACCGTCATGTTTTCAACTTTATCATGGCAACATTAAAGCTTAATTCACAAACTGTATGTAAGCAGCAGCTGTTGTGGTACAACTTTGCCGGGCTTGGAGCATTTGCATCAATCATCTTCGATGTTAAAACACTGTTCTTACTTAATCTGTGTCAGTTTTCTTCCAGTATTGTATAATATTTCGATACATTTATATGTATAACTATGACTTTCTTGTGGCTCTGTTTTGTTATTGTGCCGGAATAGCACTGTTTTGTTTGTGTTGGAATCTTGATTTACTGAAATCCATTTTGTTGTCTTGTCCTTTTCCTTTTCTATGGACCAGGCATTATGCTCCATTTGGTTGCCAAGAAGTTGTGGGTTGATGGTGTTCATTTTAAGCCTGATAGTTTCCATCTTCATTAAACCAAACAAATTGATTTTTTTTTTTTTGGTTCTATTGTCACCTAAATGAGGTCTCTATTTGTTTTGGAAATTTCCCAGGTTAGAAAACAAATAAGGATAAAAGTTTAGTTGCATTGTT
Source organism: Heliamphora ciliata (assembly GCA_032360265.1). Classification (NCBI taxonomy): domain Eukaryota; kingdom Viridiplantae; phylum Streptophyta; class Magnoliopsida; order Ericales; family Sarraceniaceae; genus Heliamphora; species Heliamphora ciliata. The sequence goes on from JAUMHN010405910.1 coordinate 9,861, forward strand.
TAACTTATGTCTCACATATATACTTTGGCCCTGTTTGTTTTCGTTGTTATTCTATTATTCTTTTGATTTGACTACTAGTGGATTTAGTTTTAGTTTTGAAGTGGCTCAAGCAATTTGGTTGAGATAAGATGGAAGGGTGTATTTATGACCGGTTGTATCCTGTCTCATCATTTTGAACTTATTGTTGAGGTCACAAAGCAGTTGGCAACTACTAATCCTTGTTCTATTTCTTCTCTCCCTTATTCCGTACAAGCCTTGTTTGCCTACATCTCACAAAGATGAGTTCTCATTGAATTCTTTTTTGTTACTTCAGGGTATAGAGACAAATGCACTATCTCGATGCAAACAAAGATGAAAGGTGTTGAGATTAGAGGATACAAACAACCATTGGATACCTGCAAGTGGAACCCCTAACTTCTTGTTCCAATAAAAGAAATTATCAAATACTTCTTGATTCCACAAATTCACATTACCAGTGAACTTCTCCTGCGAATGAGGACACAAACACAGATGAAAGGTGTTGAGATTAGAGGATACAAACAACCATTGGATACCTGCAAGTGAAGTTCCTAACCTCCTCTTTCGATAAAACTTAAAAAGAAATTATCAAAGATTTCTTGATTCCACAAATTCACATCTACTGTAAACTTCTTCTGAGAATGAGGAAGAAAAAATTTCAGGCGCTGTTGAACCTTCTTGAGAAAGAAACCCATCATGATTCAAGATTCACTTTTTCCCATCTGAAACAGCCTCCATTTCATTCTCAATATAGTTTTCATAGATAAGCTTAACTTCCCAGACCAGTAAGACTCAACTCCTAACAAGATCCTATTACTATTGAATAGTGTATTGCTGCAGCAAAAATCTCCTGTGCTGATCCATGATAGTCGAGGCTGTTGCAAGGGTAGAGTGGAGATGTTCCTACTTCCTAGTCTCGGTTTCTGTCGGACTTAAAACTCACATTCTCACACATGTAGTATGAGATTTTAACAAGTCCACCAATCAGTGGCCCCCTAGTGTCTTTTCCCTTTACAAATATAATGGGCAAGTCTTCTCTATCCCCCCCCTCTCTCCCCCTTCTCATATGTTATTCTTATTATTCCAATGTATAATTGGCTCAATTGTGATTTTCAAAGAATAATTTTCAGCACAAAATTTGTTACTGTACAAAGTAGATTCTTCTTCCTAGTTGTTCACTGGTTTGTTATCAAGATCTAGATTGCAATGAAGGCTCCTCATCTTATTCCACTTCTGTACAGGTCTTGAGCTACTGCAGCAAGGATTATCTATTTAAGATATTAATAAAGGTTTTGTCCAGCCTTAGATTTAAATATTGACACCTACAACAAATTGAACGACTCACGGGCTTCTCATTCTAACTGTTAGGGGGAGAGGGACCATCCTTGTATGGTGATTATAACTAAAATAGAACAAGTTGTCTTTTCTATACCTATCAAAAAGTTTTCAACAGAACATGAAGAATTAAAATATGATATAATTGAATTCGTTTGATCATCTTATTCTGCAGCTTGATTTGATAGTGGGAGAGAGCAAGAGTCGTGAAAAATTGTGTCACAAGGCGATCTTCATGACACAACGATATTGGTCCCCGCGAGGCATTCGAACTCCTCCAACCTTTAATCCACCTATTTCTCACACTATCTTAGCATCAATTGTTCAAGTGCTCTTCAAATTTTCTCTTTAGGGCTATGTTTTATCAAGTAAGAACAAACTCCCAATTAGATGTTCTGTATATCTTGGATGCCGCTCCAAGATTGAGCATCCCAAGTTGCATACCAAACGACAACAGTAGCTCCAAGCTTGCTCACAAGTTAACTTGTGATTGCCCAACTGGGTTCCATATCGTTAAGGCTAATAAGCCATGCACATGAGCGCTAGCGTGTTGATGCTTGACTAGCCGACAAGCTTCCAACTTGTATCGGGTTATTGCAACGCATCTCAGATAGCTATGGGGTGCCTCAAGTCCCCCACATAACACGAAGGGCCACTTTCAAGATCACAAGCTCTCCTCATTAGAATACGTGTGCTAAGTCTTCCTTGCGCTATTGTGCCATTGCGCACCCTTAGTGTTGCACTATTGTGCCACCCCGAGCAAGGTAATGTTGATCCTTGGGGCAGCATTATACCATTCCACTTTTCAAGCATGGCGTGCCTGACTTGTTTCATGACTTCACGAGTCCCCCAATAGCGTTCAAGTTGAGATGTTTGCCTCTATATCGAATGCCTTAGGCCACGAAATCCCCATAAGTATGGTTGAATAGAATCACACGCAAGTAGGTTGACACACAGATATGCCATTGCACATCTGTGTTGCTATGTGTTGTCCCACCTTGCACCGTTGGTTGCTCGAGACCATCTCTAGGCCACTTTGGGCCAACGTTGGCACATCTTAGGCGAATGTTGCCACCTTTCTTGGGCAATTTAGTGGGCCTCCTTCGGGTATTCCAATGGTTACGATGTTGTCTTATGAAATGAGCAAAGTGTGACACTAGGGAAAAGAGCTTAGGAAGCAGTTGTGGATATTGAAAAATAACTAGAATGAAGAAAGAGATGGAAGCAAAAGAAATGCAAAGTAGATCAGTCCAAAGAGATGCCCTGCCTGCATGTGGGAGATTGGCACATAAAAAACAAAAATGGGAGAATGGATCTCCTCCCAATAGCATACTTTGGTTGCTATTTTTAGCCCCTCAATTTCTTGCACATGCTCATTACTTGTAGAACATGATTTGTTATCCACCATTTTTAGCAATCTTTGTGGTAGTTGTTTCCCTTATTACGCTCATTCTATTAAGGTTGGGTAGTGTGATAACCATATCTTGGTGGCTCACGATCAACATTTTCTTATCTCTTGTCATAATCCATGGCCGATGATGGAAATGAAAGATTAATCCATGGCCGATGATGGAAGTGAAAGATTGGTCCTGAAATAATGAAAAAAAGGGAGGCGCCTACTCTAATAGTAGTTAACAAGTAATGTGGAGATGGTGAGTGGTGTTACAAGAAATATAGAACAAGCAATATGAGGATTAGGAAATTAGTAGAAAAGTGATTGGAGATTAATTTGAGATAGTTTGGTCTTGTCAATGTAAGGCAATGCACTTGTAAGGATGTGCTAAAATAAATAGTGGAAGGCCAAAGAAGGCTTAGAGCTCAGGTGGTAAGAAACGACACAATTGCTTTAGACTTTCCTGAGGACATAGCTCCTTGTAGATCAATTGGAGGATCGATGTAGTTGGGCCATGTAATTGGGATAGAGGCTTGTTGAATTAAGTTTGGGGGGGGGGGGG
>JAUMHN010405921.1:0-15136 GCA_032360265.1 Heliamphora ciliata
ATTATTGATTTGCGTATATTTAATATTCGTTATTTTGATTCATTAGAGGATGCGATCTTATATGGATCTATATTCCCGATGAGTTGGAGAACGATATTATTTATATGGTGAATATTAATTATTAACGGAATCCACATCCCGAAATATCAGAATTGACGATACCCTCTTAAGGAAGTCTATAAGTTTTGATTGGGCCAAATCTTGTAGGTGAATTTGATTATCCAGCGGTCAAATAAGTTAAGTAGAAAGGCTTAAGGAATATCAAGTTGCCGATTAAATTAAATTGTCAGTAATTAAATTTAATTGGTAGATATCGAAAATCTTAACGTGGGAAGAAATGTTAAGCATTTAATAATAGGAGCTCAATGCAAGAAGGTCTTGAGATTACGGGTCAGAGTGCAATTATAGTTTTTTAGTGGTGTGAACTGTAATTCAGTATTTTATGAAAATTATAAAAATCGCTGCTGTCTCTTCATAATTGGAGAAATCGCTAGTAGGAATCTGTGTTCCACTAGAAGTTTTACTCATAATTACTCCCCAGGTCCCTGTTGTAGCCCTATATATATGCGGGTAGGCTGAACTAGTTTTAGATCATAAATCATATTTTATCTTTCAAGATGAAAGATATCTGAGTTCTGCCGGTACGAGTTCTCGATAGTCCGTAACCCACACTACGTTCAAGGATTGCGTAAGGGTGTACAGTAGAAGATCTAACAGGAGCTTCAATTCGGAATCAAATCATAGTTGAAGAATCGATCGACAAAAGGTATTCTTCTAAATTAACTTTTGTTGCACGAGTTTTATTTTGATCATTCGTCGTCAAAAATTTTATCTAAAACCTGTTTCGGCATTTGTCCGTCCAGTTAATTTTTATCGAAAATTGTTTGCAAAAATAATGATCTTGGTAGTATTGCCTCCAACAATTGAAATCAGAGCCGATTTATTTTTTATTTATGGTTATCGGGGTCGGGTGATTTTAAAACTATTGCTAACTTTGTTTTGCAAGCGTTCTAAATCTCGATTTTATGATCATCATTTATTTTCATGTTTGATTGAATGCGTATATGATAATTAATTTTTAAACCACGAGGGTCGATCGTGGTAGATTGATTGTGAACTCTACGGAGGCATATGATCAATGTAAATATTATTATTTTTTGATTTCTAATTTTTTTTATTTTATGTAATCAAAACAAAATTTAAAAAAATTAAAGAACAATCGAAAAAGAGCCGCCGCAGCAACCAAACGCTGCCTTAGGCAGTAGTGATTTTCTTCTAAGCAAGCAGCAGCATCCAAACAACGCCTAAAGACTGTTTCGCAACAGCAGTTTCTGAGCAAAACACAGCCAAACGTGGCCCACACTCGGCGCAGCAATTCCAGTTTCCCACACTATTTTGCAGCAAATTGTTTCGAAACAGTTTCCACACCAACACGGCAATGGGTTTTTTTTTTTTCAAAGAAAAAAAAAGGGAGAAGCAATTTCTGAAACAGTGGGTGCGGTTTTTTTTTTTCTTCTCAGCAAGCAAAAGGCGGAAAAGAAAAAAAAGGAAAAAGGGGCTCTGTTTCGGTGCTGTAGCCCCACGTTTTTTTTTCCAACACAATAGCGGCAAATCCAAACAGCCGGTTTTGAAACCCTGAAGCGCAATCTCCAAACGGCAACAGTGGCACCGCTGGTTTCCAAACTGAAGTGAAGCAGTTTGATTCCAGCACAAAATTCGGAGGAAAATCAAGCAGCGATTTTCAAAGCAAACAGTGGTGTTCCAGAGCATTGTTTCGGTAGCAGCAGTTTATTTCAATACAACTGCCGATTGGCTGTTGTTTTTTTTTAAACACGCCAAACCGCGCCGATTTTCACATCACAACCAGTGGCGCTATTCCAAACAAAAGGCTGTGGAGACTTTGTAGTAGTATTCTGCAGCAACTGAAAAATTGGAAACTTATCTTTAACGGAAGATTGAAACTTTTTAAAGTTTTAATTCGATCATAAAATCGGAATATATTTATCTTGTATTTAATTTTTTTATATTAACTGCGTGAATGATAAATATTGGTTTTAATTATCCTGTTAATTTAATTAATTCGAATATTCGGTTTTAATTAAAATATTTTATATTAAAAAATAAAATTAATTTTTTTAATTAAATTTTAATTAAATAGAAAAAATTTAGATATTTTATTTTTTACAAAATATTACGTTTAAGGTGATTTTTTTAAAATTGGATATCTTGAAAAAAATGTGAAAATTAATTCTGGATTTTGAATTAATTAAATAGAAAAATGTTTAATCGAAATAAATTATAATTTTTCAAAAAACAAAAAATGGAAAATAAAATAAAAAAATACCTTTAATCACTACCATAGTTGAAAAGCTAAAGAAAAACTGTGCATTAATTAAATTTTATTTGTTACACATTTAAAAACGAAAAAGATAGTTTGATAAATCAGAATCTTTTGAATCGTGTACACAAAAAGATATTTGATTCTTTCAGTTCGTGTGGTTTTCGAAATTAATAAATTTATTTCAATTAAACGGATTTTTATAACCTAAAAACATGTTTTAAAAATCTAAGTGGGAGAAAAAATTTATTTATAGATAAATTTCGCGGTCTCCATCACCAGTTTATAGGCGATGCAATTAAACCCTACGTGTTGACAGTAAGGCTTTTCTCCCCATCGGACAGATTAATTACGATATTGGCAGTACAAATCTCCTTTAGAGATAATTCTGGATAATTGTTAGTGTGGATCACTTCTCCATCTGAAGGGTTCATTGCAAAGCGATTGATTTGAGATTAGGTGATGGTTAACACTTAGCTATATATAATAGTATCATCTCCATCTGAATCACTACTATTATATACTGGACTGAAACTATGTCAGTTATTTAATTTTACTTGGCATAGTCAGTTGCCTAGATAGTAAAATTAAAAACAATTGACCTGTCTGGTCTTATGATGGATAGTAGACGTCCACCCATCGTGGCATGCTATTCTCAGGTTACCAAGTTGCTGGCGAATTAATTTTAAAATGGTAGAGGGAACCAAATTAAAATAAATTCAAAGTTTTTCTCGTCATAATTAATGGTATTTTAATTATGTGATTCTCAGGATTAAAATAGCTTTCAACCCATCGCTTCCATTCTCAAAGAAAACAAACTTACGAGACCAAATTATGTTAACTTGAAACGGAACTTGAACATTGTATTAACTGCTAAGGATTATGAGTTTATTTTAACTGAGATATATCCACCAATACCTGATGAGAGAGCTACTGAAAGGGAAACCCAGGCCCATCAGAAGTGGTAAAAAGCTGATTAGATGGCTCGCTGTTATATTTTGGCTTTAATGTCAAATATTTTGCAGCATCAACATCAGTCTATGCCCAGTTCCTATGACATGATGATGAACCTAAAAAAAATATTTGGGGATCAAAATCGTGCTGCTAGGTAGATGGCCATGAGATCTCTAATGAATGCAAACATAGCTGAAGGTACACTAGTTAGGGATCATGTTCTAAAGATGATCATTCTTCTGAATAAACTAGAGATCCTTGAAGCTGAAATTGACGAAAAAACCCAAGTCGACATCATACTCCAGTCACTGCCTGAAAATTTTAAGCAGTTCTGCCTAAACTATTGTATGAATAAGCTCAGCTACTCACTGGCAGAACTTCTTAAGGAACTTCAAGGAGCCGAGGGTATTCTTAGGAAGCCGAGTTCTGTGTATGTGGCTGAGAAGGGTTCTTCCTCTAAATCGAAAGGTAAGAAGAAAAAAAATGTTCAGGCACAGGAAACACAAGTCTAAAAGCAGTTAAAGGACCAAAAGCTACTATGAAGAAGTCGAGAGACAAGTGTTATCACTGTAACCAATTTGGGCATTGAAAAAAGCAATATCTGATTTTTTTCACTAAGCAGAACAAGCAAGGTAATTTCTGTTCACTGGTTGTTGAAACATATTTAGCGGTGTTATCTACTGGTACCTAGTGTGTAGATACAGGAGCCACTAATCATATCTGCAATTCTTTGCAGGGGTTTCAGAAAACCAAGCAGCTCGGTTAATATGAAATCTACCTGTACATGGGAAATATTACAAGGGTGGCAGCAGTTGCAATTGGAGATGTCACTCTCAGTTTTAGTAGAGATAGGATACTACTTTTAAAAGGTTATCTTTATATACCTTCGATTAGAAGAAATTTAATTTCAGTCTCGAGTTTAATAAAAAACAAATATTTTGTTCATTTTGGTGACTCTGACGTTGTGAAAAAAAATAAACATTTTATTTGTTCTGGTACATTGGTGGATAGTGAAAAAAAATAAATATTTTATTTGTTCTGGTACATTGATGGATAATCTATATGTTGTATCTCCTAACACTGCAATTAACTAAAATGAATAACACATCTACTTTACCATATAAGAGAAAGTTTTCTTCTTTAATGAACAAAACGTTACTTTAATACTTATGCTTGGGTCATATTAATCTAAAAAGGATAACCAGACTGGTAGCAGATGGACCTTTGAATTCATTGGAATTGGAGGCATTTCTAATCTGTGAATCTTGCTTAGAGGGTAAGATGACCAAGATGCTCTTTTCGGCCAACAGCTATAGAGCTAAAGAACCGTTGAAGTTAGTTCATTTTGATGTGTGTGGTCCTACGACAATTCGGGCTAGAGGTGGTTTTAAGTAATTCGTTAGTTTCATTGATGACTACTCAAGGTATGGATACATTTACCTGATGCACCGTAAGTTTGAATGCTTTGAGAAATTCAAAGAATTCAAGGCGGAGGCGGAGAAGCATCTCGGTAAAAGTATTAAATCACTATGATCCGACCGTAGTGGGGAATACCTCTTTGGAGAGTTTAAGAACTACTTATCATCAGAGGAAATTACATCCCAGTTGACTGCACTTGGCACTCCGTAGCAGAATGGTGTAGCAAAAAGAAGAAATATGACTCTTATGGAGATGGTAAGATCCATGATAAGTTATTCAAGTTTACCAAATTTATTTTGGGGACTCGCTTTAGAAACAACAACTTACATTCAAAACTTGGTACCTTCTAAGTCAGTACCTTCTACTCCCACAGAATTATGGATCGGGCGTAAGCCTAGTTTGAAACAAATTCATGTTTTGGGGGATCCAGCACATCTGCTGAAAGGGAACGCAGGTAAGTTGGAACCGAGAACGGAAGCCTGTTTCTTTGTGGGGTATCGCAAGGGAATGAAGGGTGGTCTATTTTATAATCTTAAGGATCAAAAAGTCATTGTTAGTACCAATACCCGATTCTTAGAAGAGGATTATATTATGGATCACAGGTCCAATAGCAAAATTATTGTAAAAGAAATGAGAAAAAATACCAGTAGAACAAAAGAAGAACCACAAGTCACTGATATTCTATTACCTCGTCGTAGTGGGAGCATTATCGGGACAGGTGCAAATCAAGAACAAGGTGCTGATGCACAGGGTTCAGATTCTGCACAGCCTATTACTGCTAGTACACAGACACAGGTAGTGCCTCATTGTAGTGAGAGGGTTGTTCATCAACCTGATCTGTATAAGATCTTAGGAGAGTCGTATGACAAGATCCCGATAGAACTGGATACCAAGCTGTGTAACTACAATGAAGCACTACAAGACAAAGATGGAGATCTTTGGCAAAGGGCTATGAAATCAGAGATATAATCTATGTATTCTAATCAGGTCTGAAAACTTATAGAACCACCCGAAGTGACAAAATTCATTGGATGCAAGTGGATCTACAAGAAGAAGAGAGGAGCAGATGGGAAGGTTGAAACCTTCAAAGCTAAGCTTGTTGCTAAAGGGTTTACTCGAAAAGAAAGGATCGACTATGAGGAAACCTTTTCGTCGGTAGCTATGCACAAGTCTATCTGAATTCTCTTATCCATTGCTGCACATTTTGATTATAAAATCTGAAAAATAGACGTCAAGACAGCTTTTCTTAAATGAAACTTGAAACACTAGGTTTGATCAAACTATAAAGTCTTATGATTTTGATCAAAATCCAGATGAGTCATGTATGTACAAGCCAGTCACATCCTTAGGATCTTGATCAAAATCTAGGCAGTTCGATATGAAGAACTTGAGACAAGCCAGTCACATACTTGCGATCAAGATTATGCGAGATCAGAAACAAAGGATGTTGGGTTTATCACAAGCAAAGTATATCGATAATATCATTGCTCGTTTTAGCATGCAGGATTCCAAAAAAGGATTTCGCCCTTTCAGGTATGAAATTACTCTATTCAAGGATCAGTGTCCTAAGACACCTAATGAGATAGAGAAGATGAAGGCGGTTTCTTATGCTTCGGTAGTAGGAAACCTCATGTATGTTATGCCTTGCACTAGACCTGACATCTGCTTTGCCGTTGGCATGGTTAGTAGATATCAGTTTAATCTATGACAAGAGCATTGAACTGTGACAAATAATATAATTAAGTACCTAAAAAGAACTAAGAATTATACGTTAGTTTACCAAGTAGACAATCTAATATCTTTTGGGGTACACAAACTCAATTTTTCAGTCAGACATAGAGCTTGCATCAGAAGACAACCTTCCAGATCATTTACAAAGAGTTTACTGGCTAAAACTTTTAATAGTCATGTAGAGGGCATGGCAGTCAGATGTATGGCAGCATGATTTATTAATAGTCATGTTAAAGTTGGTATACTGAAAATTATATTTTTAGTATTTAATTTTATTTTAATAAAATTAATTTTTTATTTTATAAGAATCTTTATGAGCAATGTATATGTATTATTTCTTTGTTATACATGGATGCCCGATATTCTGTATAGTATTTAATCTGGTGGGTAGAGTACGGCTTACATATATAAGATTAGATTTTAGGTTCTTGTAGAATGTAAGATTTATGTTCACAGTTTAGATGGAAATGAACATACCACCGGTACGACTGTGGCACAGAATTTTAATAGGCATGTCTTGGTTACAGGAGACAGATAATAGCGTTATCTATTGTTCCAACTCTCTATGCCGTACACCTTGTGTGTACTGAACGGGACATTTGGGGTAATTAATTTTATACTGACTATATAAACTAATTCACACCCCAAAATTATTATGAATAGTTCTTATCCTCTTAATCCTGAAATAATTATTGATTTGCGTATATTTAATATTCGTTGTTTTGATTTATTAGAGGGTGCGATCTTATATGTGTCTATATTTCTGGTGAGTTAGATAACATATTATTTATATGGTAAATATTAATTATTGACAGAATCTATGTCCCAAAAGATCAGAATTGACGATACCTCCTTAAGGAAGCTTATAAGTTTTGATTGGCCCAAACTCTGTAGGTGGATTTGATTATCCAGCGATCAAATACGTTAAGCGAAAAGGCTTAAGAAATATTAAGATGCCGATTAAATTAAATTGTCAGTAATTAAATTTAATTGGTGGGTATCGAGAATCTTAACGTGGAGGCAAATGGTAAGCATTTAATAATAGGAGCTCAATGCAAAAAGAACTTGAGATTATGTGTCAGAGGGCAATTATAGTTGTTTAGTGATGTGAACTGTAATTCAGTATTCTATGAAAATTGCATAAACCACTACGTCTTTCCATAATTACGAAAACCGTTGGTAGGAATTTGTGTTCCACTGGAAGTCTTACTCATAATTACTCCCCAGATCCCTGTTGTAGTCCTATATATATGCAGGTAGGCTGAACCAGTTTTAGATCATAAATCATATTTTGTCTTTCAAGCTGAAAGATATATGGGTTCTTTCGGTGCGAGTTCACGATAGTCCGTAGCCCACACTACGTTCGAGGATCGCGTAAGGGAATACTGTAGAAGATCTGACAGGAGCTTCAACTTGGAATCAAATCAGAGTTGACTAATCAATCGACAAAAGGTATTCTTCTAAATTAAATTTGGTTGCAAGGGTTTTGTATTTATCATTCATCGTCAAAAGTTTTACCTGGACCCGTTTTGGCGTTTGCCCGTCTAGTTAATTTTTACCGAAAATCGTTTACAAAAACAATGATCTTGGTAGTATTGCCTCCAATACATTGGACTGCGGTAAAGAATATAATCAAGTACCTGAAAAGGACTAAGTATTATACATTAGTTTACCAGGCAAACAGTCTAATACCTTTGGAGTACACTGACTTAGATTTTCAGTCAGACATAGAGCTTACATCATGAGATAACCTTACAGATCCTTTACAAAGATTTTACCGGCTAAGAATTTTGACAGTCACGTAGAGGGCATAGGAGTCAGATGTATGGCAGTATGGTTTTGAGTATAAGTGAGAGATTGTTAGGGTTGGTATACTGAAATCATATTTTTAGTATTTTATTTTATTTTAATAAAATTAATTTTTTATTTTATGATAATCTTTATAAGCAATGTATGTATATCATTTCTTTATTATGTATGGATGTCCAATATTCTGTATACTATTTAATCACATGTGTAGAGTACAGCTTACACACAGAAGATTAGATTTTAAATTTTTGCAAAATATAAGTTTTATGTTCACAGTTTAGATGAAAATAGATATACCATCAGTCCGACTGTAGTATAGAATTTTAGTAGGTCTGTCTTAGTTACAGGGAACATATAATAGTTTCGTCTATTACTTTGACTCTCTGTGCTAGTACACTTTGTGTGTATTAAATGGGACATTTGGTTAATTAATTTTATACTGACTATATAAATTAATTCACATCCCAAGATTATTATGAATAGTGCTTATCATCTTAATCCTAAAATAATTATTAATTTGTGTATATTTAATATTTGTTGTTTTGATTCATTAGAGAGTGCGATCTTGTATAGGTCTATATTCCTGGTGAGTTGGATAGAAATATTATTTATATGACAAATATTAATTATTGACGGAATCTACGTCCCAAAAGATCGAGATTGACGATACTCCCTTAAAGAAACTTACAAGTTTTGACCGGACAGACCCTGCAGGTGGATTTGATTATCCGATAGTTAAATAAGTTAAGTGGAAGGGTTTAACGAATACCAAAATGCCCATTAAATTAAATTATCATGAATTAAATTTAATTGGCGGGTATCGAAAATCTTAATGTGGGGAGAAATGATAAGCATTTAATAACAGGAACTCATTGCAAGATGGTCTTGAGATTATGGGTCAGAGTGCAATTATAGTTCTTTTGTGGTGTGAACTGTAATTCAGTATTTTATGAAAATTGCAGAAACTGCTGTTGATTTTTCATAATTGCAGATACCGCAATGAGGTCTGCTTAATTGCAGAAATCGCTAATACGTGTCTGTATACCACTGGAAATCTTTCTCATAATTACTCCACAGGTTCCTACTGTAGCCCTACAAATATGCGGGTAAGCTGAACCACTTTCATAACTTGTCTTTTAAGATTAAAGCTGTCCAAGTTCTGTCAGTACGCTTTCTTGATAGATTGTAGCCCACCTTACATTCAAGAATCGCATAAGGGAATACAGTTGAAGATCTGACATGAGCTTCAACTTAGATTCAAATCATAGTTGATGATTCGACCGGTAAAAAGGTATTCTTTTAATTTAACTTCGGATGCACAGGTTTTATTTTGATCGTTCGTCATTAAAAGTTTTATTTAGAGCCCATTTTGGCATTTATTCGTCCAGTTAATTTTTTTTGTTAATCGTTTGTAAAAATAAAGATCTTTATTTTTGCAAACAATTATTTAAAAAAATTAACAGGATAAGCAAATTCCAAAATGGGATCCAGATAAGATTTTTAATGACGAACGATCAAAATAAAACCCGTGCATCCGAAGTTAATTTAGAAAAAAAAAAATTTACCAGTCGAATCTTCAACTACGATTTGAATCCGAGTTGAAGCTCCTGTCAGTTCTTTTACTGTATTCCTTTATGCGACTCACGGATATAGTGTGGGCTATAATCCTCTAAAAACTCGTACCGACAGAACCAAGACAGTTTTAGTCTTAGAAGACAAGTTATGAAACTGGTTAAGCCTACCCGCATATTTATAGGGCTACAGTAGGCACCTGAGGAGTAATTATGAGTAAGACTTCCATTGGAACACAAACACGTATCAGCGGTTTCTGCTATTAAGCAAACCTCATAGTGGTATCTGTAATTATGGAAAATCAGCAGCGATTTCTGTAATTTTTATAAAATACTAAATTACAATTCACACTAGTAAAGAACTATAATTAGACTATAGCCCATAATTTCAAGATTATCTTGTATTGAGCTCCTGTTATTAAATGCTTACCATTTCTCCTCACGTTAAGATTTTTGATATTCGCCAATTAAATCTAATTACTGACAATTTAATTTAATCAGTATCTTGATATTCCTTAAATCCTTCTACATAACTTATTTGACCACCGAATAATTTAATTCACCTGCAGGGTTTATCCTGGTTAGAACTTATAAGCTTCCTTAAGGGAGTATTGTCAATTTCGATCTTTCGTGACGTGAATTTCATCAATAATTAATATTCACCATATAAATAATATCGCTATCCAACTCACCGGGAATATAGACCTATATAAGATTGCACCCTCTAATGAATCAAAATAACGAATATTAAATATACACAAATCAATAATTATTTCAAGATTAAAAAGATAAGCACTATTCATAATAACCTTAGGGTGTGAATTAATTTATATAGTTAATATAAAATTAATTATCTCAAATGTCCCGTTCAATACACACAAAGTGTACTAGTACATAGAGTCAGAATAATAGACGACGCTATTATCTATTCTCCGTAATCGAGACAGATTTACTAAAACTCTGTACCATAGTCATACCGATGGTATATTAATTTCTATCTAAAATTTAATCTTCTGTGCGCAAGCCATACTATACACACCAGATTAAATACTATACAGATTATCGGATATCAGTGTATAACATTAAGAAAATGATACACATATATTGCTCATAAAGATTTTCATAAATTAAAAAATTAATGTTATTAAAATAAAATTAAATACTAAAATCATGATTTTTAGTATACCAACCTTAATAATCTCTTACTTATACTCAAAACCATGCTGCCACACATCTGACTTCCATTTCCTCTAAGTGACTATCAAACGTCTTTACTAGTAAGCTCTTTGTAAAGAATTTGTAAGGTTGTCTCCTGATATAAGCTCTATGTCTGACTAAAAATCTGAGTCTGTGTACCGCAAAAGTATTAGACTATCTGTTCGGTAAACCAACATATAATCCTTAATCCTTTTCAGGTACTTGATTATATTTTTTTATCGCAGTCCAATGCTCTTGCCCTAGGTTAAACTGATATTAGCTAACCATGCCAACGGCAAAACAGATGTCGGGTCTAGTGCAAAGCATAGCTTACATGAGGCTTCCCACTGTTTAAGGATGTGGCTGGTTTCTCCCAAGTCTGTCATATCGAACTGCCCAGATAACCAGACTTTAACCGTAGATAATGCTCCCACATTATTTTCGATGAGCAAGATATCATCTACATAAAGTACTAGAAAGATCACCGTGCTTCCGTCACGCTTCTTCTACACACAGGACTCATTTGGACTCTGATCAAAATCATAAGACTTAATGGCTTGGTCAAACCGAGTGTTCCAAAACCTTGATGCCTGCTTAAGTCCATAAATGGATCTCTTAACCTTACACAACATGTGTTCCTAACCCTTTGCAATGAATCTGTCTGGTTGTATCATATAGATACACTCATCAAGACTTCCATTAAGAAAAGCTATCTTAAAATCCATTAGGCAGATTTCATAATCAAAATGAACGGCAATAGATAAGAGAATCCGAATAGACTTTAGCATGGCTATCGGCGAAATGGTTTTCTTATAATCGATCAATTATTCTGAGTGAACCCTTTAGCAACAAGCCTAGCTTTGAAGGTTTCAACCTTCTCGTCTGCTCTTCTCTTCCTCTTATAGATCCACTTGCATCCAATGGGTTTTATCCTTTTAGGTGGTTCTACAAGTTTCCAGACCTGATTGGAATACATAGATTCTATCTCTAAATTCATAGCCCTTTGCAAAAGATTTTCATCTTTGTCTTGAAGAGTTTTATTGTAGTTACATGGCACGGTATCTAGTTCTACCGAGATCCTGTCAAAAGACTCTTCTAAGAACATATTCCAAGCAAGTTGATGAACAACCCTCCTACTACGACGAGGCACTACTTGTGTCTGTATACTAGCCATAACACACTGTAAAGAATCTGAACCTTGTGCATCAACACCCTATTCTTGATTTGCACATGTCCCGATAATCCTTCCACTACGATGAGGTAATGGAATATCAGTGACTTTTTCTTCTGTTCTACTGGTATTTTCTCTCATTTTTTTCAGAATAATTTTGCTATTGGGCCTGTGATCCATAATATAAATCTCTTTCAAGAATCAGGCATTGGTATTTACAATGACCTTCTGATCCTTAGGATTATAAAATATACCACCCCTTATCCCATTGGGATACCCCACGAAGAAACAGACTTCTGTTCTTGGTTCCAACTTACTTCCGTTCTCTTTTAGCATATGTGCTGAATACCCCTAAATTTGAATGTGTTTTAGACTAAGCTTACGCCCTGTCCACAATTCTATGGGAGTAGAAGGTACTGACTTAGAAGGTACCATATTCATAATATAAGTCGCTGTCTCTAAAGCGAGTCCATTAAAGAATCGGATAAACTTGAATAACTCATCATAGACTTTACCATCTTTATAAGAATTATATTCATCCTTTCTGCTACACCATTCTGTTGCGGAGTGCTAGGTGTAGTCAACTGGAATGTAATCCCCTCTGATGACAAGTAGTCCCTAAACTCTCAAAAAAGGTATTCCCCACTATGGTCGAATCATAGTGATTTAATACTTTTACCCAGACGATTCTCAACCTCCGCCTTGATTCTTTGAATTTCTCAAAGTATTCAAACTTACGGTGCATTAGGTAAATGTATCCATACCTTAAGTAGACATTAATGAAATTGATGAAGTACTCAAAGCCACCTCTAGCCCGGATTATCATAGGACCACACACATCAGAATGAACCAGCTCCAACGGTTCTTTAGTTCTATGGCCTTTGGCTGAAAAGGCCTCTTGGTCATTTTACCGTCTAAGCAAGATTTACAGATTAAAAGTGCCTCCACTTTCAATGAACTCAAAGGTTCATCTGCTACCAGTTTATTTATTCTTTTTAGATTAACATGACCTAAGCGTAAGTGTCGAAGAAACGTTTGGATCATTAAAGAATGTAACTTTATCTTATATGGTAAATTAGATGTGTTATTCAATTCAGTTAGTTACAGTGTAGAAGAGATAGGAGTAATAACATAAAGTTCATCTACCAATGTACCAGAACAGATAACTCGTTTATTATCCTTAATAACCACAGAGTTATTAAAATAAGATAAATATCTATCTTTAACCAATCTAGAAACAAAAATTAAGTTCCTTCTAATGGTAGGTACATCAAGACAATCCCTCAATATTAGAACCCAATCTCTACCAAAACTGAGTGACATCTCCTACTGTAACTGCTATTACCTTTGTATTTCTACCCATATGCTGGTAAATCTCTCCATCACTAAGTTGTCGAGTTTTTTAAAATCCCTACAAAGAATTGTAGATATGATTAGTGGCTCCTGTATCTACACACTAGGTACCAATAGATAACACCGCTAAACATGTTTTCACAACCAGTGAACAGAAATTACCCTTATTGTTCTACTTATTGAGAAATACTAAATATAGCTTTTTCCAATACCGTGTCTGGTTACAGTGAAAACATCAACCTTTCAGCTTTTTCACACCAGTCCATGGCCCACTAACTATCCTGGAAATTGTGTCTTCCTATTTTTAAGTCTTTTTCTTCTTCATGCCTTTCAGCCTTGAGAAAGATCATTTTTTTATAAACAAACACATTTTCTGGTATTAAATGAATACCATTGGTAGTTAAAGTTATATTTAAGTTACTTTCCAGTCAACAAAATTTGGTCCCAAAAGTTTATTTTTTTTAGTATTAAAGCAAATGGGTTGAATTTCATTTTAATCATGAGAATCACATAATTAAAAAATCTTTACTTATGATAAGCAAAATTTTAAATTTTTTTTAATTTGGTTCCTTCTACCATTTTAAAATTAATTCACCAGCAACTTGGTAACCTGAGAATAGCATGCCTCGATAGGAGAACGTATACTATCCTTCATAAGACCCGACAGGCCAATTTCTTTTAATTTTACTATCTAGGCAACTGACTATGTAAAGTAAAAATTAAATAACTGACATAACTTCGGTCCAGTATATAATAGCAGTAACTCAGATAGAGAGGAAACTATTATATACAGCTAAGTGTTAACCATCACCTAATTCCAAATCAATCGCTTCACAATGAACCCTTCAGAATGAGAAGTGATCCACACTAACAATTATCCAGAATTATTCCTATTTTTACTGGCGATATCACAATTTATCTGTTTGTTGGGGAGGAAAGCCTTACTGCCGACACACTGGGTTTAATTGCATCGCCTACAAACTGGTAATGAAAACTACGGAATTTATCTGTGAATAAATTGTGGGAGACAAACCTGTCAAGATCATTATTTTTGTAAACGATTTTCGGTAAAAAAAAAAACTGGACGGACGCCGAAACGGACTCCATATAAAACTTTTGACGAAAATTGATCAAAATAAAACCCGTGCAACCAAATTTAATTTAGATGAATATCTCTTGTCGATCTAATCTTCAACTACGACTTGATTCCAAGTTAAAACTCCGGTCAGATCTTTTGCTATATAGCCTTACGCGATTCTCGAACGTAGTGTGGGCTACGATCCTCCGAGAACTCATACCAGCAGAACTCCGATATATTTAAGTTTTGAAAGAAAAAACTAATATCACAATAATAATGATATAAAATCATCAAAAACCAGTTCAGCCTACCTGCATATATATAGGGTTACAACAGGGACCTAGTGAGTAATTATGAGTTAGACTTCCAGTGGAATACAGACACCTACTAGAGGTTTTTGTAATTAAGAAAAGACATGCAGCGGTTTCTGTAATTTTTATAAAACACTAAATTATAGTTCACACCACTAAAGAACTATAATTGCACTCTGACCCATAATCTCAAGACCTTCTTGC